>JAQIWN010000228.1:0-42789 GCA_034699025.1 Entomobrya cf. arborea Gr-Col-00668
AATAACCATTGTCTTTTCTAGAAATCTCACAAAACCAGAAAAATGTTGTCGTTCTTATAATTAGTATACACACTGTATTATTGTTAGTTGTAAATTTAAATAATAATTTTCATAGATTGTGATGATTAACAAATATTTCTCAGTATTGGCAATAACAAATTACGTTTAAAAAACTACAAAAGCAAAGAGTAATTCTTCAATTTATTAATTATTTAAGAATTGCGACATATTACTTCAAAGATATTAGTAGCGTCAAAGACATTATATATATATTAAGACACAATTGGTTTTTATGATAAGATAAGAACGTACTGTCTACGTTGAAACTTAAGCATACATATATGCTTGCTGTTAGTTGACGTTAACGCTAAGAATAACTTTAATTACAACGCAATGCTCCAACTTATGCTAAACTGATTAAATTACATTTAATTCCAAACAAGATAAAGGATAATAAATTCTTTCCGTCATTTGATTTTTTGTCGTATGTATAAGTTAGTAATATAAATGTTTTGCGAGCTTAATGGCTTTATTGAACTATTGTTTTGTAAAGTGTACTGTTATAATATTTTATGTTATTTGTTAATTCGTCATATTATTATAGGCCTTTTTTAGTTGGTTAAATATCATTTCACGAAATGTTGAAGAATTAATAGTATATAGAAGATACCATTAGCCCTGCAATGCACTATTAGACAATTTGTTTGCAGAAAAAGTCGTAAAATCATGGATTTAAGACTCAATGCGAACGCGTTTCTTTAAGTTTAATGGTAACGCAAATATAATTGGATTAACTACACTACACGTCAGCATCCTGTTCATCATATCATCTTATTCTTTATCCTAAACATATCAAACAATAAACCGAAAATCAATGAAAACGGTCATAACATTTTTCTAACTGTGCTAAAGAGTACAATGTTGGCCGTCATAAATACATAGGTCTTGTGCCAACATCACTTTTGTCTTAAAGGTTGTAACAAAAAAAAATACTCAAAAGGAAAACTTTACAATAAACGTTGCTACATAAATTAAGTTATCGATTCAATTCCTAATTTGCTGTAATTTTATAAAGCAGAATTATAATGAACTACATTGTAAGACTTTTTCTTGTTCTTGTGGCCTTCTTGGCCATTTTTGGCCCATCTGGAATTTCGGCAGCAGATGACCCGAAGGTATAATTTACAATTTACAAACCAAATAATGTATATTAAGTCATTCAAAACTTTCTACGGTTTTCATCTTCGAAATTATTCATAAGATTTTCTAATATTTCTTAATCGGTCGCATAGGAATGTAAAAAGAAGTGCCCCGCGGGTAAGCCTAAGTGGGTCTGCGGCAAAGATGGCGAAACCTATATCAATGATTGCCACTTAAAATGCGATGGTAAAGTAATTTGCAGATTAAAATTTGTTTTATAAATCAGGCATATCACTTTTTTTTTTAAATATTATCATAATCATATGAACTTATTAGGTGTCGAAAAAGAAAAAGAGGGAATGTGTAAAGGCTCTTTACTTAAAGAATGATTCTTTGGCCGCTGAGTTGCTGCTCATAATTGGTTTGTCCATTATATTACCAGTTAAAATTTGATTTGAATTCGTTTTTGATCCCATTTGTCAATAATGAAATGAATAATTATATCAAATAAAATGCTATATCGTCTAAATCTCTTTACAAGTTTTTTTTTCTCAAGAAATTGGCAAACCATTTTAATGTACTCATTTTTTAATTAATGAATATTTAAGGCGTATGAATTTACCATACCATATTTTAAGTAACAACAACTCCAAATGCTGGTCGGCATAGCTTATTCGAGAGAAAAAACGAAAGTATTTTTTTTTTAGGATATTTTGCTTGAATTCAGGATCCTTAACTCTTTTCATTGTGTTCTTTACTTGTTCTCACACAATGTTTTGAGCAAAGAAAACAATAATTTGACATGCAACAATTCCTCAAAATTTGAAAGCAATTAGTCAAACCTTGAGTCATAATTAATTCCTTGATTTGTCATAATATATTTTTTGAAGTTTAGCTTTCTTGTTCGTCAATATTTTTGTTATGTAGCAACCATTTTTACCCGTAAGCTGAACCTGATCGTCTTGCTACGCGCATAGCCATCCCAGTTGTAAAACAAAGCACCACAAACCGGTCACGATGCTTTATAAGATCCACGTCTGGTATTTTTGTTTTTCAAGCTGCACTGTATTTTCATCACTTAATTCAGTTAAGCTGTTTTTTCAGACCATCCACCGATCTCTTTGTAAATATTACAAATTGGTTGTATGATATGCCTAAAACAGAAACATTTTTTCAAGTCTGGAATCATGGCCTGGCCGAGCAAATTCTTTGATCATGCTCTTGCTCCAAAGATGATTTGTAAAGAATTGATGCCTATCCTGGAAAAGAAACATTGAGTGTAGCGGTCTTAAGTTTGACAATAGGAATAGGTTTATTTTTTATTTGTTGTATGTATTTGCTGTGAAAAAAAGTTAGAGGCTAAATTTAGAAGACGTGACCGAATTCGTTTACCAGTTTTAAGCTGAGCTTAAGCATTGATCAGATCAAATAATGTATAATTTAAGAACTAAAAAAAGGTTTGTGAAATATTTTTATTAATAATTCGATTGATGATATTTTATAAAAGGACCACTTGCGTTAAGTGCCAATTTTGGGCCAAAATTCAAAAAATCTTTTTCTATCCAGTTTTGTAAAGCTACTCAAGGGTATTACTCCTGTAAAGGTTTCATCTCAAACGGACCACCCCATAACTCCAACTCTGTGTTTTTTAGTACGGTTCCACTAAAATCCGGTTTCATCAATTTTGGGAGGTGTAGTACAATTTGCAAACGTCTTACTCATAACATAGTGAGAGTTCGATCAAGGGTACAATATATGTAATAGAGGAAGTACTTTGATCATTTTGACATATGACACGGCTTGTACCAATGTCAAGTTTGGAATCTAAAGTCGGGAAACTAAAATCCATTTTGAATTTTTTGTATAATATTTAATGTTTTTACACAGATATTGTACCTGGTGCTGACAAGTTTACAAAAATTGTGCCTGTCGTAATGCAGACGCTATGCAGAAGAGAATGGTACCTTATTTTTAGCTTTGTGACTAACAATTCGAAAGTTATGAATTTTCAAAGTAAAATGCTTAAAAATTTTTTATCTGGAAAGGTCCGAAATGCCCAAACTTTGGCAGCCCATAACTCTGGTGGTCCGTTTGAGATGAAACCTTTACTGGAGTAATACCCTTGAGTAGCTTTACAAAACTGGATAGAAAAAGATATTTTGAATTTTGGCCCAAAATTCACACTTAACGCAAGTGGTCCTTTGTGAACAATATAACGTTTTACCTTACTCTCCAAAAGAAACACTATTTCTGTTCATTATATAAATTCATGTCGGTTATATGACGTGACTGATTAAATAGATGAACAAAGTATGATTAAACTGCACTGCTTGATATTTATATACATGTGCAGTCAAGGCTCTATTTATACACGTTACTTGTTTATATAGGCACATGGGGCTTGACTGATGTGCAAACAAATGTTTACTTAAACAGCCATATTTTAGACTTGTTATACGTATAAAAGTTATAACCATTAACTATTAACCAATCTATCTACAAAACTTTTTGTAATAGAACCAAACAGATGGAAAGCTTGACCATAACTTAAAACCGCAATATTTTGTGAAAAGCAAATTTCCAGTTATAAACCATGTGCATAGTAATAAATCTACACATCTATTAGGACCAGGTCAACAGTACAATCAATAATGTCATCACAAATCAATAATCCTAGTTTGGATGTAGCAACTCCGTATGGACCAAGACTAAATCCTGTAGGCTTACATGATCTTAGGATTCTTTTATCCTCTTTCCTGGTCAATCGAAGTTTCCAGCAGTGTGTAAAATTAATTGTATGTTGATAGGGAATATTTTCTAGAAATGTGTGACCTAACCCAATAAGAAAGCCAAACGAAGACCCTAAGGCCACTGGTATGTAAGTCATCAAAGGTAATTTACTGTACATTTTCAAAGTAACGTAACAACCGCATGCAGATACCAATATTCCAACATATATTAAAGCCACTTGAAATTCAGTGTTCACAATATTTACAATCCCAAGCACAACTTGAGTAATGCGAAAGTTTTTGTAATATTGTTTAAATGGGTATTCAAAGATGTTCGGTTTAAACTGATTTATTTTAATATACGTGTTGGAGGAATATCGAATGATTTTTTCAAGAATTACCAAAGTTAACAAAAACAGAGAAAGGAGACTCGTTAATCCATGTGACAATCCAAAGGTATAAATAAATGCTTCTAAAAACTGTATTCCATAAATTTCACCGAAAAAAACTCGTATCGGTAAAAATGAAACCACAAATGGAGCAACAAAAGTAGCAACTGGACCAAAAGCAAAACACAATGTAAAACCGTTGACAAGAATTTCATTTACAGATCGCCTCCCAAAGATTGGTAATTTTACAAGGATAGTTCGTCCTTCGTCATATTTTATTTGGTGTTTATCACATATTTGATTTATCAGGTAAATTAGCAGCGAAGTTTGGTAATGTTGCATGCGTAAAACAGGTATATATAGCAGCATTGCAAGAATACAGCCATAATAAATGATAGCTTGATCAGCCCTATACTTTGTATACGTTTTCCAGTGCATCATTAGCCAAATAAATTGTGTTACCGTAATCGAAAATAAGGCAAAATATATT
The DNA here is from genome assembly GCA_034699025.1 of Entomobrya cf. arborea Gr-Col-00668. Taxonomy (NCBI): domain Eukaryota; kingdom Metazoa; phylum Arthropoda; class Collembola; order Entomobryomorpha; family Entomobryidae; genus Entomobrya; species Entomobrya cf. arborea Gr-Col-00668. Next base: position 4,749 of record JAQIWN010000228.1, read on the forward strand.
ACGTAGAATAAAAATCTACTGAACTTGTAAATTGGTTTGTTAAAAATCGGGCTATAAATTAAACGTTGATTTTGTTGGTCTACATGGTATGGTTGAGGTATTATATGTTGAATTTTGGCGTGAACTTGAAGTACGGAATAAATAAGCGACATCATAATTTATATTATCGATGGTATCACTATTTGGAAGTGCGGAATCTTATTTTTGTGAATAACAGTATTCGGTAAATAACTTATGCTTGCGTTTAAGTTGAGGTGATTGTTAACAACAAAACTATATGCCAAATTTATAATGTGTGGTAATTTTGCAGAGATGCAATGTATTAGCTGTTAAATAAGTGCAAATTTCAAAATCGTGAGGATCTAAGTCTCCTGTAGTTGTTTCTGTAAGTTCTCACCGACAAAACTTAATTGGTTCGAATCTTTTTCTGGAAATGGCGGCCACGTAATTAAATAAACGGCTCAAATTTAAACGCCAAAATCAAAATAATTTATCGTGTTGTTTTAAATTCAATTGATAATTTTTTGAACAATCGCTTTAGTTCAGAGAAATTTTATTGAAAGGAAGTTCCAATTTATAGCGTAAAGCTAGTACGATGGGTTACTTACTAAATTTGTATAAAAAACGTACTGCAGACTTCTCTACCGATAGAACTTCGATAATATTTTGTGTTGTTTTTCATGTAGCTAACTTCAGAACTATGTAAATATTTTAGTTGGGATTTCCTTTTATTAGGATTTCACTCAAAAATGCTTATAAAACTAAACTAATACTATACTGTATTTTTTATTCAGCACTGCTGAACACCTTACTTGTTTAACATTTTATTCCACAGGGTTTGGAGTGAGACACGTGACTAAAATAATACATGGTTCTAAAGTAGCCGACGATAATATATGCTTCTGAACCTAGTTTCAATTTCAATATATTATGGAACATACGAAGGGATTTTCAAAAGTCTTTATCACTATCGCTTATCTCAAAGACGACTGCCTCAATTACACTGATCTGCATTTCCTCTTGTAGATCAAGATTAGGGCTTTCGAATGGTAGGTTGATTTTTTTTTTATTTTCTGTTTGGAGACAGAGCTGGTAATACCATCGATAATGTTTTTCACTAAAGAAGAAATTCGTGCTCAGATGAAGCTATATTTTTCGAATGTGAATTTTTCCTATTCAGTTTATCAAGAGCTTTTAAAAAATGACGTGGTTCCAGTGCCCTGTCATTTAACTATTAGAAAATGATGTTAGCGATGTTAGCGAATGATGTAATGGCGACCTATCACTAGAAAATAGACTAAAATCTGGCCGACCCATAAGTGCGACTAACGCTAGGCATGAAGCTAAAATTAGAGCTGGCGTGGAAAAGAACACACTTCTGTTTCGTGAAGTAGCAGGAAAGGTCAGCTTAAGCTTCCTTAGAAGGACACAGAGTTTTGTTCCAAGGTACATTGTGAATGGGGATGAAAGATGGCTATATTTCTAGGAGACCTACATAAAAAAACAGTTGTAAAAGTAGCTTTCGGCTGACTTACAGCCTGTTTTTCAAGACGATAAGGCAAAAATTGGGAAAAGGGCAAATTCATTGCTCTGACATCGAGGCCCTGAATTCCATTCCAGTAGCACCTAGGCTATTAAGAAGAGGTGGAAAACGTGTGTAAGAGATAGGGGTGACTATACAGAAAAAAATGATTGAATATGTCCAGTCGTTTAAAAATGAGAGCTAAATAAAATCTGATAAAGACTTTTGAAAATCCCTTCGTAAGTTATTTAAGATTTAGGTCAGACCTGGCAACATGTTTGGAAATAGCTAAAATACAATATTAAAACATAAAATATGTCATTTAATCATTGGTTTTGATGAGGAAATAAAATTTCCTGGTTGTCTAATACATTCAAATAATATATCTGTTTCAAAATAATATTAGTTTTATTCATTCAAAAATTTTCATTTAAATTCGCTTATACTTCGTTTATCAGCAAAACTAGTTTGAATTCAAAGGGTATCTATTTTGGGTTGTTTTTCTTGTTTTTTGGTCTGAAGTTAGCCTATAATTTTATATTACTAGACTGATATATACCTTGGATTTTGGCCAAGCAGTGTAAGACTTAAACATAAAAATTATCTGAGTCTGGAATTACGTACAAAATATATTGATTTTGTTTTAATTCAAAAATTAATTGCAAATAACATGATAATACTTTTTTTAAATTGAAGTATTTTATGTGACAGTTTTAAGTTTGATTTCAGAATTTGGTTCACCTCTATCTTCGCTTATATTTATTTGCTATGCTAATAACATTAATATTGAATTTAGTGTAGGTCAACGCAATTGCTATTTCTCCACTAGTTGTGAACGCCATTTTTTATAATAAGGTATACGATTTAATTAATCATTTAAAAGATCTTTGAAATGAATGTGTGTAAGATATAAGAATGCAAATTTAAAAAAAACTTGCATGTGTGATTACTGTTTTAAAAATTTCTATGGACAGTGGATAGTATATTCAGTGGACAGTATATTCAGTGGACAGTATTTTTTTCATCAATAGAAAGAATACACTTCAGTTTCAACAAAAAGTAACTTTTTCCCAAAATACTAACCCAATAATAAATCTGATTGCTATTGTTTTTGAATGCAAATTACTATAATCTTTAAATATAAATCTATCGCAATCAAATTATTAAGTTTTAAGTAATTCATGAATATTTTCGTTCGTCAAGCAGTCCTTTTACAAGCCAATATTCGAATAAGCGTCTTTGGCAGTACACATAGACTGAATACTTTGATAGTTTTTGAAAGATTACTGGTTTTAAAGCTGGTTTTGAAAATGAGCATTTGGAACGAACACTTTGATCATTCATACCATTTCATAATCCGAATTGCCAGTCACTGGCCGGTTTCCCACTAATAAAACGTTGTTCGACATTGTCACGTTGTTATGCATTTAAAAAAAATTTGGCTTTACATTTTTTCATTATTTAGTTCTTACTTTATCGTTCTGAAATAAATTTTACAATAGAAATCTAAAAAATATTGTTTGGAAGAAAACAGACTTGGATCAAGAAATACATTAAGCGGAGCAGTAATTATTTCTATACCCTTAAGAAGCTCGAATTCTTCCTTGTAAAATGTGTATTATGTCCAGATATAATTTCGGCTATTGGTTGTGTCATACAGGAAATTACTTTATTGATTTTTATCATATTATCTCGGGCTTATAGTTTCTGCTTTTTTCTTTCTCAACGAACGACCACCGAACGACTTAAGATAATATGCTAGAAACACTTGTCTCAGTTTTATTCTTGTTTTTCTTAGTAAACTATGATTTTAATATTTCCATTCACTGTTTATCTATTCAGTCTAGTACAAATCCAAAAGTTTCTAAAATGATCGACCTAAATGCCTTTTCAAGTTGTATCATTTACATAATCAACTTCCCCGGGTTGGAATTAAGCATTCAAATACTTCTGGTACAACCAATTATACTTTATCGTTACTTTACGAATAACGATTGGAATTTTTTAGTCCCAGTCGAACGCTTCCGCAGAAACGTGAACGAAAGTGAAAAATTTCAAAGCCCATTTAGCGAATCGGAATTTCACAAGTACGTTACGTCCACATTCACACCAAATTTTCGTTTAGCAAATAAAAACTTAAATTGCGAGGCAAATATTTACTTACATCCTCCAAGACAAGATACTGATCCCAGCATGTACTTTGATTCTAAAGCAAGAGATTTTATCTTAAAAGATCCATTTTGGATTAGTAGGGACATTATGGCAGCTCAGTGGAAAGCAAACTACGTTAACTCCATTCCTAAGTATTCTTTACTTGTCTGCGAGATGCAGTCGAATTTATCAATTTGTTATGACGACTACGAAATTGAAAAGTGGCTTTTAGGTGCATTTGAATGGCCGACAATACATCGAGTTACTGAAAGTTATTTAATTTGGGACACCTCAGCTAATCCTGCTGATCTCAATGTGCTGTGCCCATATTGCAATCCATGTAATCCCTTTCAATTCAAAAAGATTGGCAATCAAAACTTTCCCAATTCACAAAGTGCAATTAATCAGTATATACATAGTATGCTATGGTCTGTTTCTCAGAATAATTATCCAAATGATGTCGTAGCTGAGCTTCCATCAGCAGTTCCTCGATATAAATTATGGAAACGAGAATACCATTCATCCAGCTTGGACGTCATGCAGCAAATTTGGAGGATGCCGGTAGAAAAATCGACTGATTTGAAATACATTGCAGATTTGCATATACTTTCACTTCTGATTCCGGAAAGCACTAATCTGACATTTTGGGATCGCAACAGTCAGGGTACACTATGGAAAAAAAAGTTTCCCAGTGATTGCAGAGCACCAACTGGAATTTGGTTTCCAGGCAAACTTCGACCATTTTTAGAAACTGATTCCTTTGTATCGATTACAGAGTATCCTTATCGTGGTCTTTGGATTAGAAGAAAACAACTTCAATTCGTAAGTTGCCATAAGGAAAATAAAGCATGGATATTTCAGCTAGCCGAATTGGTCAACGCTTTTGACGTACCAACATGGTCATTATATATAATAAGCTGTGTTTTATTATCCTTTTTAATAAGTTGTGTAGTTGTAAGTGAATCAACACAGAAAAATTACAAGTATTTTTTAAAGAAATTCGGAAGCACCCTTTTTGATTTCGTTTCTGCGACTTTGGATCAGGGTTGCGGACTATTTCAAAATTCCATAACTAAAACAAGGTTGAGCCTATACTTTGTTACATTCGGGATTCCCTTAGTTTTGTTAGCACTGGGTAATGACTACAAGGGCGAAAATATTACTCGACTAACCCTTGAGCCTCCTAATGTCCCTTTTGACAACTTTAGTCAGTTAGTGGACTATAAATTTCGAGTGTACGTACTTCCACAAATTTTATATGACGAAGCTATGGAATTTCTACAGAAAAATGACAATAGTGTAGACAAGATTTATTTGCAAGAAAATGGTCATGAAGCTTTTCCTGTGGTTTCCAAATTATGGATGGCTATTATGTCAAGAAAATATACCGACCAAAGGCAAAGCTTATCAAAATCGACAAAAGAATTTTCGGAACAAACTTGGATGTATCTGAATAATTCGGAAATGTTCCCACAATGGAATACGACAGAGTATTTGCATGGAAACGTTAAAGAATTTGAGAGTTTGGTCAGTCCTCATATGGAACAGTGTAATAAATCGGCTGTAATATTAGATCAAAGCAGGGCTTTAGTTGTTTATACTAACTTGAGTATGATGGATAAGCCAGTGTATTTGGGTAAACAACTTGTACATGAGTCGTTTGGTGGCTATAAGTATCAAGGATATTGGCCCAGTAATATTCGACTACGACATGGGTATTTCTTTGAGTCTGGGATCATGTCTTGGTGGAGAAAATATTTTGACTTTTCTCTTGTTCAAAAGATGAGTTCTAAAGGAATGAATAAACGACCTGACAAAGAAGTGTTTAATGTTGCAGTTTTAAGCTTAATTCCGGGAATAGGTTTGACTTTGTCACTGCTTGTATTTATTTGTTATGATAAGAAGATAAAATCAAATTTAAATCGAGGAGAGCGTAAGTGCATGTTTGTTGTGAGCTGTGAGTACTAGCTACATTATGTATCATACGAATTATATTTCAAATCATGTTTGAATTGATCAAATAAGTACTTACTTAATGAATTAAATATTGTAACGTATGACTTCTATGTTATGCAAGTAAATAAATTGTAAATAATTCTGAGATGAAATATATTATGTGTTTTTTGCATGTAATTCTTATTGTCTACAAAATTACGTTTTAATGGTACTAATACTAGTTATTTAACAGACACGTTGTTTTAGCGTATAATTTGTTTTTACAGGCATATCCATCTTTCTGTACAGCCTATTATTTAAGATTGTATAACTTTTGACACATTCCTGTAACTTTTCGAAAAATAACATACATGCTATTTTAGTGTAATCGAAAACCAGTTTCCAATTTTCAAATAACATGCAAATTAGTGCAACTAGAAGGCCACCCCCAAGAAAAATAAATAATATTAGAATGTTTCCTGACATGCTCGGTTTTACAGGGATACGATTTTCATCCCCAATAACCAGGTCGGATCTATTGATAAGTTTTGGCCACCATTCTAGTAAACCAGTGTTAGGCATAAATGATATTCTTTGAAGAATTGAGGATGGTACGTAGGACTTTTTGAAGGAAAATTTAAGTTCAGGTAATGTAAAAGAATTACTGCTAACATCCGAGTGATGTCCAGCCTTTTTTAACAATCTGTGGGAAATTTGTGCTAAATAATTTGGCAACACCCAAGCAGTTTTACTACAATTACTTAAACCTATTGCAATTAATTCCTCCTGCTTTCTGAAAAAACGATCTGTCAGAGCATTTCCAAATTCAAGTATCTCAGCACGATAAACGTTGAGTATTCCGACTTTTGATAAGACCTCCAAGTCATCCATTTGTTCTCTTATTCCATCCAAAGCCTTGGGATGCATACGTGAGTATTTTTGAATTGTTTTAAAATTGTCCAGAGACTCCGCAGTGCCACGACACCAGAAACTAAAATCCCTGCATATTTCAAAGTCATGCTGCCTAGTTCTAGTTTTATACCACCAGCCGCATCGATAGTTAAAGAATCGCATAAAGAAAATATCTTGAATTCGGCTATAAACCGTTACATTGTCTTCGATCAGCTCTTCCACATTAAAGTATGAAATCTGAGCTCTAGGCATCACAATTTTATAAACGTTCTCACTTTTGAACGCATTGCTAATTACCAGACCGGCTAAAAGTGTTCCACTCATTAAAAACCTCATTTGTCTCTTCTTGTCAAAACTCGAAGCAAATGGATTCCCTTGTTCCACTAAAACTTTTAAAATGCTGAACGTACGCATCATAAGCCCTATAGATCTACCACCGTCATTGTATAGCTTGACGATTGCAAGAGATGGCAGCGCGACTGATATAAATATGCAAACCCAAACCTGCCACTTATAAACTGATACAAACTGAATAAAAGGAAATGGCTCGAATCCTCTTGAACCACAGCTAACGAAGTGAAGCCTCCCAAACACGTTCTCTACCGACATTGCGGCATTGTAATCTATCCATTTTGTGTCCCAAATCACAGCAGTTCTTGATAGATATTCTGTAAGTAAATCGTAACTGCTGTTTTGAAATAACATTGGAGTGTTCAGCGTTACATTTCCCATCAAAGTCATGCATATTGATGCATACGCAAATGCAAGCAGTTTAAGTTTCTGTGTCGACTTTAAATTTATTTTGCCAAGATTTCTTAAAGGAAATTTAATTGCCTCGGTTTCTTTCTTTGCATAATACGTTATTATCCCAGCCAACTCAAATTGTGAACCGTATCGTAATTCTATTTTTCCTGGAAAGGGTACATATTTTTGTGTCTTTTCTAAAACAGCAATGCACTCAAACGAGATTTTCACTTTTGCAGGGATTACACTAAATAAGTGATTGCAAAAAGGACAAGGAAAAACAACATTTAATTTTTTAATGTTACACGCTAAACTGATTTGAATTATCTCTTTGTTGTAACTGCATTCAACATGAGCAATTACTTGGACATGATTAACAATATGTTTGTTTTTACTATCGTACCATACGTCACTCCTTTTTGACGTCCAAGCAGCTAATGCTTTCGAATCGATTTCCTCTACACTTGGTTTTGTATCAACTAAAATATGAACTTGTGGTCTTAAACTCGGTACAGTTTTTGATTGCTCTACAGATAAATGCTGAAATATTTCTGTGGGTTTTCCTAGACGAAATAAGTGATTCGGCAAAAACAAATCAACTTGAATGTCACATTGCCATGGTCGAGATGATAAAATAAAGTTAAAAGATTCAGAACCAAGACAGTGAGCGCTATCTCTATCTGCTGGCCAAATTGAATTCCTGTAGTAATCGGGCCGACATGAAGTGTTTTTAAAAAACGGTGGGATTGGCCTTTCAATAAAAACGCTTTCATTCGGCTTTGAAGCCATTTCCACTGGAATCCAATTCCATTTTCCTTCAGACCCTGAGCCTAAATTAGTAAAACCTATGTCAAATCGTCTAAGAAGCATTGGAAATATTGATGGAGCTATATCGTTGCCTTCAAAATTGTTCACAACTATGAGACAATTGTCGTCGGCGAAATTTTTTAGAGTTGAATACAAGTTGTTTACGATTTTACTCACTTTGGGTAATACTGGTAGCAACTTTAGATATTCTTCGTGTTCTCTTTCTGCTCGGTTTTTACTTTGATACAGCTGTTTAAAAAGCTTTTTTGCAATCGGATCTGATAAAGGCATTGACTTCAGTAATTTAGTGTATAGAGTGTACCTGTTTGAAGATTTAGCGCCATTTTTGCCTATCGATAGTGAAAATGTTGCTAACAATATGACGCAAATATATATCAAAATGTGCAAAATATTTTTTTTCATTTTAATAGAAGAATCTATGAGCGATGTTTAAAACGGAATCCCCACGGATTGCTTGGGATTCAATATTTAAACTAAGTTATGAACTCCTATGTACACATTTTTTTCGAATTTTATACTTGTAAAAGTAGTTATGATATCATTTAAGTTTAACGGAACTGGACTACTTGCGTGCTTCTATCAAATATTAAACTGAAAATAAAGCAGTCGTAAAAAGTTACTAATGTTGAAAAAAATAATTCAGTCGCTGAGTTCAAGAGAAATTCGTCATTAATTCCTCCTACGTAAGCAATGTATTTGCTTTAGCTAAGTTTTGCCTTTGCTACGACTGGTAATAACTTTAATTACTAATTAGGGAAATGTTGTACTTAACCTATATATTACTTAGCATGTCTCTCATACACGTGACAACTTTGTCAACACAATAGCTTTAATATTTTCTCATGTGAACTTTCAATAAGTATCACATTCCGTATATAATTTAATCCTGGAAGCTCAGTAGATAATGTGAACCAGGTTTACTGAGAGAGTTCAGTCACCTCACATTTGTATAATAAATAAGCGAGATAAAGTTGCAATCCCCTTTTAATAATTTCCTAATACAATTGTGCTAAAATTTATTTTAATCCTATATAAATGGCAATTTTACAAAAAGCATTACAATTAGGTTTTGGGGAACTTTAGGCCTATATCATGTAAGAGAAATTAAGTGATTTGAAACCTGAACAATTCTAGTTGGAATCCTGTCAAACAATTCATCGGACATGTTTCGCCAGAATTAATCTAAACAAATGATTCTAGAATATAATATCATTATTATTATTATTACGTTAATTCATATTTTTCTACATTTATTTGTGTCCTGAAGATGACTTTGACAGTTGAAGTCAAAACGTTGACATAAGAAAGGTTATTTTTTATCAAACCATGTACTCCAACATCGTTGAACCACAAAAAATATAACATCATTTTAAAACCGTGCTTATCAAAAGTTCTAGGAATGTTTCTCATTTTAATTATGCTAATAAAAAGATTATATAACAAAAAATATGAAAACATTGAGCACAGGCTTACCAGCAACGTAACTGTCATGTTCGTGTCTACCAACGTGACTATTAACCATATATATACGAACATGGCTATAATTTTCATACATTCCCCACTTGACTATTGATGGTATGATAAATAATTTTAAATAAAACAAAAATAATAAACCAACTAAACCAATCGCAATCAGTTATGCTAAAGAATGCAAACTAAAGGGCGCATGACTGCTGACCTTAAGCTTGATTTCTTTAGCATTACGGTGAATAGCAACTTTAGCATGCATACAAATTCTGGAAAATGGCTATGATTGTCTTAATCAGCATGCAAAACTGTCCCAGAAAATTTACTTTTCGCTATGATCGGTGATGAGCCACCACCAGAGTTGTATTGTTAGTATAACCACAGAAAAAATTTATTTTCCTAAATAAAAAATCAAGCATATTTAAATTCTACATAATCAGGGAATGAGTGTGTTTCCACTTACAAAATTTTCTCCGGCGTTGTCATTTTGAATTACAGTTGACAATCAATTAGTTTTTCTTTAACTAAACAAATTAAATCATACAATGTCTCTTGCATCATTTATTAAATAGCTTTAATGAACAATGAGCAAGCAATTATGTTTTTTTCCAATACCAAGCCCAACTTCTTCGGTAATCGTTCTTATACATTACATGTGTATAATGTTTTTTTTTTGTAAAGCTATCATCTATCACTAATGGACCTAAAGGAAACGTTCGATTGGAAAAGTTTATCTTGGTTTAAAAATGAGTTATCCGAAAAAGTATGGATGTATCTTAATAATTCCAAAATGTTTTCTCAATGGAATGAAACCAACTACCCATACACAGAATTAGTTGTTGAGAATTTTTTAGATTTAGTAAATCTTCATATGGAACAATGTAACAGATCAGCCGTTATTTTGGATAAAAGTAGAGCTTTGGTTGTTTATTTGAATCTAAATAGAATAGGGAAACCAGTATACTTGGGTAAAAAATGTACATGAAAGTATTTGAGGTTATGAATATTTTGGGTACTGGCCAAGCAGTTTACGTCTCAAACACAAACTTTTCTTTGAGTCCGGAATTATGATTTGGTGGAATAAATTCTTTGATTTTATTTTCATTCAAAAGATGAGTGCAAAGGGCATGCATGAAAAATCAGACGATGAAGTATTTAATGTTGCAGCTTTAAGTTTGATTCCAGGAATAGGTTTGGTTTTGTCTTTACTTGTATTTATTTGCTATGATAACAAACTTGAGGCAAATTTTAGAAAAGGTGAACGTCAATGCTTGTGTACTATTAGTTGTGATTACTAATGTTTGCTTGAAAACAAAACGACGGGATGATTTTTTTTGAAAAAATATTACGGCTCTAACATACTTACAAGTGCAATTAGTCCGTTAAATTACAAAAGAAACCAATTAGAGGACTTTCACCCAATTAAAACATAGTAAGATTTTATACAATTTTCATACAGAGATAAACACTGATAACAATCGGCAAGCTTGCTACCGACTACGTTATACCGGATGGGTTATCCAGCATTGGGAGCATTTTATTTAAATTCGAAGTGTTGGTGTCAAAATTTACCGTAATTCTTAAAAAACTAAACTTTAAGGACTGGACCCCAAGACTTATGTTCCTATGCTGTAGTGTTAATGGTGGATCCAACACTCAAGTATGTTTGGAAAAATGATAATTGTTCGTATTCAGCATAAAAAATTATGGACAAAAATGTAGACTGCCAAAAAAAACATTTATTCTTAGTCACTTTTGTAAGCCTTACTTGACTGTTGTAAGCTTAGAGATTTATTTGCTTTTCTACATTTTAGAACTTGAAATCGTGCCATATCTTTCTGCATAAGCTTTTAATGTAATAACTTTGGAATATTGTAAGGTATGTAAGAAATAATTAAATTTTGATATACATTGTCAGATAACATCAATTAATCAGCCTATTATATCAAAACTTAATTTATTTTGTGCAAAATGTATTTCGTGTGGAAATATTTTGAATAATATTTGCGTCATGCCGGAAATTAACTAGTTGTTTTCTTGCAATAACTCTATCTGATAGTCCTGAGAGCCAACTTTTCCACTTGGATTTGAATATCCAAAGACTTAAGACTCATTTAACAATACAAACTATGCTAGGGGATTTTATATTTCTGGTACTCTTTTGTTTCCTACTTATTTATTATTTAAATGTTTCCACTCATTGTTTATCTATTCAGACTAAAGCGAATCCAGCAATTTCTAAAATGATCGACCTTAACGCATTCTCAAGCTGTATAATTCATATTATTAATTTTCAAGGTTTGGATCTCAGCACTGAAATACTTCTTGAACAGCCGATATTACTTTCACGTTATTTCTCAAACCCTGGTTCATACTCTTTGTTTCCTTTCGAACATTACCGAAGTAACACTAACAAAAGGGAGTTTGAACAATCTCCACTAAATCAATCCAAAAGTTACAAGTACATTTTGTCCACGGTTGCTGAAACTTTCCGGTTAGGAACCTACAAATTAAGCTGTGATGCAAATATTTATTTACATCCACCAAGACAAGATACTGCTCCAGAAATGTATTTTAAATCTAAAGCAAGAGGTCTCATTCTAAAAGATCCTTTTTGGATTAGCTTAGACATTGGCTGGAGTGAATCTGATTTAAAGCTAGAGTTCATAAACTCTGTTCCCAAGTATTCCTTACTCGTGTGCGATAAGAAATCTCATTTGTCAATTTGTTACGACGACTTTGAAGTTGAAAACTGGGTTATGGGGGCTTTCAATTGGCCGACATTAACTCGAATAACTGAAAGTTATTTAATTTGGGAAACCTCGGGAAGTTTGGGTGATCTAAATGTTCTCTGTCCATATTGCAACCCATGTGATCCTTTTGTATTCAAAAAGAGTACCATACACAATTTTCCCAGATCACAAAGTACTCTTAATTCATATATACGCAGCAGGCTATGGTCGGATTCTTATGATAATAATCCAAACGAAATATTGGCCGGAATTCCAACATTAGTTCCCGCTTATAAACCGTGGAAACGAGAATATCACGCATCTAGCATGGCCGTCTTAGAACAGATTCGGAGTATCCCAATTGAGAAATCGATGGATATAAAGTTCATATCAGCTTTACATGTACTTTCGCTTCTGACTCCTGAAAATATCAATTTAACATTTTTATCTAAACTTGATCGTTTTTACTGGAAAAAAATGTTTCCAAGTGGTTGTCAAACTAAACGTGGAATTTGGTTTCCCAGTAAACTTCGTCCGGCATTTTACAGTAATGAATTTTCATCAATTACAGAGTACCGTTACATTGGATTATTTCTAAATAATAAACAGCTTACATTCATTAGTTGCCACAAGGAAAGTAAGGCATGGATTTTTCAGTTAAAGGAATTAGTAAATGCCTTTGATGCAGCAACATGGTCGTTATATTTTATCAGTTCAATTATTATTTGTTTTTTAATAAGGTATGTGACCCAAAGTAAATTTTCACAGAATCCTACTAAGTTTTTGTGCGAAATAGGCAGTATGTTTTTTAGCTTCTATTCGGCCACATTAGATCAAGGTTGCTCGTTATTTCAAAGTTCGGTAACTAAATTAAGGTTAAGTTTATACTTTGTTAAATTCGGGATTCCCTTAGTTTTGTTAACACTTGGTAATGAGTACAAAGGTGAAAATATTACTCGATTAACCCTTGAGCCTCCTAATGTCCCTTTTGACAATTTTAGTCAATTAGTTGATTACAAATTTAAAATTTATGTCCTCCCACATATTCTAACTGTAAATGAAATTAAAGATCTGCAGAAAAAAGATTCCAGTGTTCACAATAACTATTTGCAGATAAATGGTCATGAAGCTTTTCCTGTAGTTTCTAAATTATGGACAGCTCTAATGTCACAGAAATATATAGATGATTGGCGAAGTTTATCTTGGTTTAAAAACGAGTTTTCGGAAGAGGCTTGGGTGTATCTTAATAATTCGGAAATGTTTCCAGGGTGGAATACATCAGAATATGTGAAAGAAAGTGTTAAAAGATTTGAGGATCTGGTTAGTCCTCACATGGAACAGTGTAACAGGTCAGCTGTAATATTAGATCAAAGCAGGGCTTTAGTGGTTTACTCCAACTTGAGTATGATGGGCAAACCAGTATTTTTCGGTAAAAAAGTTATACATGAGTCGTTTAGTGGGTATGACTATCATGGATATTTGCCCAGTAATATTCGATTGCGACACGGATATTTCTTTGAATCTGGAATCATGAATTGGTGGAGAAAATATTTTGATTTTTCTCTTGTTCAAAAGATTAGTTCTAAAGGAATGGGTGAAAAACCTGACAAAGAAGTTTTTAATGCCGCAATTTTGTGCCTAATTCCGGGAATAGGTTTGATATTTTCATTGCTTGTATTTGTTTGTTGTGATAACAAATTAAAGTCAAGTTTTAGTAGTGGAGAACGTAAGTGCATGTTTGTTTTAAGTTGTGAGTACTAGGCTAACTTATAAATAAATTTTTGATGCTGTTATTACTTTTTCAGTCATTGTTAACTACAAATTTAGCTGTTAATTAGTTTTAAAACCTTAGCGTTAACCTACTTAAACTTAAAATTGTAAAGAGAAGATATAGTTGTATGCCGTTCAGGATATTGCCTATAAATAAAACTTTATTGGCGATTTTTCTCTTTACTAAAATATAACATGTTCCTTTTACTATATTTTTTTCAAAATATTTCAGATTGCATGAATAGCATTTCAGTGTAGGTGAAATAATTTAAGTTGATGGATACATTGTTTGGATGCTTAATTTAATTTTTCACAATTGCAATCGAATGTTACAAATTTTTAAACTCGTGGCTGGTTGCTACACGTGACGATATTATGAATAAATCAACCCGCATTAGACATTTAAATGTTACTTTAAGCGTTTAATTGCATTTGTAGACCTGTTTGATGAAGCATCCAGCTTTTGCCGACGTAACTACATAATTATTCGCAAGGGTTCGCACCACACAAGAGTTCTGAAACACTCGTTGTAGTTTTCGCTGGAGCAAAATTGAGCAAAATGTGTTATAACAACCCTTTAGTATACCATGATTTCTTATAAAATATACTTGCACATGTGTGATTAGATAACACGCCGGCAACCTCATACAGGTATCGCAGAAATGATGAAGATACTTCATTTAGGGATTTATGTATTTCTCACATCTAGAAGTTTCAATTTATTAACCTTTGAAAACAAGAAACCATTCAAAGTAAGTCGCTTTGAGGCAACATGAGTACATTTATAGCTCGAATACTCCATAGGTAGGACCTTCAAATAATCATGATGATGATTCAATTTGGTTTTATTACTAAACTATTATTGTGCTTTTGTAATATCCCTGCAAACCAGTTCCACTAAACCCACCATCATTGCAATTAAAATACCTCCTAACAACACAAAAAACGTGCCCATTAAATTTTCAATTCGTAATGCCTTCGATCCACCTTCTCCATCCTCGTAAACCACTCTACTAATATTTTCCCTCTTTTCCCACTTATATCTCTCCATTCTCACCCACTCGTTGTCCTGCTCAACCCACTTTTCCTTTAATCCCATAGCAGTTGCCCTAGAAATTACACCATCAAACTTTTCCTTAAATATTTCCTCTTTCCTAAACACAATAGACACAGCTATAAATGTACTTGTATCTGGTGCCATAACTAATGGCGCATATCCTGATGCATCACTCAAATTCTTATTCTTTACATAATTTGCTACATTAGCCCAACTAATACAAGCATGTTTAATAGTACCCACACTCTTTTGATAACATTTAGCGTCATTCTGTTCTAATTGCATTCTACCAAATATATTCATAAACGTTGGATTTTTACTAGTTCTTAACAGCGAAAATGCGGCACCCTTGAGATACTGCAAAGTTATTTGATAATTATTTGAGGACGTTTCAGCCAAGCTTTTAAACGAATTTGGTGGATCTTCTAAAATTGGAAAGGATATTAAAGAAACTAATTTTGATCTATAAGCTGTCGTTATAAGAATACCAAATATTAACCAAAATGATATAAGAACACGGCTGGCATTGTCCTTGATGTCCATATTACCTTTATCCTGTTCAAGGAACAAAGCTACTAAATAAGTTGTGGTTCGATTAGTTGAATACAGCCTTTTCTGAGAAACTTTCAAAATAAATAAAAAAACTGTCAAGGTTGCTATAAAGGATCCTATAGTGAAATACCAAGCTATAGAATCTAAAGGCCAGTATATTGACTTCCACGAGTAGTAAGGCTGAGGCATTCCTGTGGTGAAAGCAAGCCAGTCGTATGTAACGGGAAAGGCAAAATTCACAACGAGAGCTCGTTTCAAAACTTGTCCAACTGGGAAGCCTATATCTGCTTTTCCGTTGTAAACGTCTCCAACTGCACCAGCCCAAGTTCCATTAGAATAACGGTTGCCTGTACCACCGCCTCCGGTAGAGGGAAAGTATGTTCCAGTAAAGTTGAATTTTTCGGCGAGATGGTCAAAGTTGAACTTAAATATTCCTCGAGTAGCCTTACATTGTCCCGGTTTTCCGGTAATAGGTTGAATTTCAGAAAGCCAACCAGTTAGTGTGGCAACGCTAACGGTAAACAATTTTCCATGAAAGTTGGTGAGGTAGTCTGGAATTTGAAGAGATGATGAGCTCGTCTGGTATTCCGACTCAATTAATTTGGGAGTGTTATTAATCCCACAGTAAAAACAAGTTGTGAGGACATTGATATCCTTAAGTTGGGAATTTTGTAGAATTAATTCTATGCCTATCTTGTTCTTGACAAAGGAAGCTATAAGACCACTGGTGAAAATTGAGCGAAGTTTTGATGATTCAAGGCCAGACTTAAAAATAGTGTAAAATATAAAGTTGTCGTGATCCCTTCGTAAGATTCCATTTAAACTTTGTATAAAACTATAAAGTTTATAAGTGTTAAATGATGAAGAATATGTTGACGATGACAGTTTTTGGTTGTTCACTTGAATTAAAGCCAGTTTACAGGGATTTGTGAATTTATGTATATCTCTTGGTTTGGTAAGTTGAAAGGAATATTTAAATAGAGTTTGATTTGTCATTAATTTTTCATAAGAAATAATAAATTGATCTCCGGGAAAAACGTTTATTGTATTTTGAGATTCTCCCGCAAATAAAACTTTTACACACAGTTGATATTCCGGTGGTATAAAATGATAAAGTTTTTCCAAATTCTTATGTTCTCCATCAAGTAATGAAAGCTCGTGACTTCCTCTTGGAAATATTAGAAAAATGAGCTGACTTAAAAATACCTTTAAACCCCACATTTTGAAATACAAATTCTTTTTAACATGAAGTAATCAAGACCTTGGTTGCAAACTCACATGAGCCACTCCCATGCAAATTGAATATTGCCAAACTGGTTATTTTTTAGAATGGAGTTTGAATTACTGTGTAAGCTACATCTCAAATAAAGAAATTTTAAGTAACGAGAAGACTGACAACATGAAGTAATAATTGGCACAGACCTTTAAAATATGCATTGTTTACAAAGCGTGTGACATTTCTTCCTGTTTGTGATGAATGACAATGAACATGAAATCACAATTAGTAGATTACAGCTAGCTATTGCAATAGTTTGTGATGCTATAGAGCATGCTATACGTGTGTTGCTTTCCGCATGTATGTCTGTCTGTTCCTGAAAATACGCGTGTTAGTATCTGATAACCTACACGTTGCTTTTACCATATTTTTGTTGTTTTTTGTTACCATGTTTTACTTTATGCAATTACTTGTTTATGTTACCAGATCCTAAAAACAAAGTAGTTATATTTCAAAACTTCCAATTAATTAGCGTTTTGGCTATTAGTAAAACAGACTCGTGCATGCTCACATGCCATGTACGTATACACGCGCTTTGCACACAATAACCATGCTTAAAATTTAATTTTAGTTACGTCCATATGTTCATTAACTGTTATATTAATTGATTTTGTTTATAGATTCCGCAAACTTTTGAGTTACAGACACTCATATATATTGAAGGTAAATGGTCAAACAGTAAATTTTACATTATAATTGTTGAAAAGTTAACACTTAAATGAACAGCTAAAAATTATAGCCTTTTTACATTCCTTTCTAAATGATTTTTTCATCAATTACATACCAATTATGCCATGGAAATTTTAACTATTTTTTAAAACCTCATTTTTCAGAGGGCATCTGACTTTTTCAAATTTTCTAGGATTGTGCAGATAGCTGACTAGTTATATGTACGTTCTGCTGTAGATATGATTAAAGATACGAAAATATGCCCTTCTAGTGCTTTCCGAGCTTACCATGAACCTTCTATTAACTTTGAACCTTATGTATTTTTCTGTTTGTTTGCCTAATACTGTAGAATTTATAGTAGTCCAAAAACTTGTTTTTGCGGTCTAAAATGTTATTTCAACAACAAAATGATTGTTTAGATTTGTTTTTGCAAAAAAAAAACTAATTGACCTTTTTTATCTTACTTTATTTTTTGAATTAAATTTCACAAGAAAGTATTACAGAATTGTTGCCCTATTTTTCAATTACTCTTTTACAAAATTATTACACAAGGTAATCGTTTTCTAACAAATTTAAATAAAAATCAATTAATTGATGGAATATAAGTTTTCGTAAAACATGGTAAAAGAGTTGAGCCAATTTAAAATTTAATCTTCTTTTTGCCCTAATGCAACTTTAATATTTTGTTACGCTAAAAGTTATAACTTCTAACTTTGTATAACTTTCTACTGATTTATACTTTGTTGAAGTTCTTTCATGAAGGCTATTGTATTAAAAATCTAAGCTTCTAACAAACAAATTACATACCATATTTGTTGTAGCTGACCATATATGTTTTACAGGTGTTCCTAAGCAAAATAGGCACAGATTACTGGCCAAGTTCAAAAATGTAAAGAAATGCGTAGCGCTAAAAACCAAAATGTTTAAAGAAAGATTAACACATCTGTACTCCTACCTATTATCAATAAATCAAAATCTTAAAACACCCCAGGGCATATGCCAAATTTATCATCATTTTTTTCAAAAGTTTTGGTATCATCGTCCTTTAGAATTTAGTCCTACCGGTGGACTAGTATACCGAAATCCAAAGAATTACCCTAACATACGACGATTTCAAATTATGGAAATAGTTGTAATGATAATCTATGGACTACTATTGTGTCCTTACGTAGTTTACAAAAACTGGAAAATATCAAGAACTCTCAAAGAAAACGTTAGGTTTAATGAATATGTGTATTACGACGTCAGCTGGATTCACAAATCGTTATATTTGGCTGCTATTCTAACAGCCATTTGTGCAATTTATGTTGATTATACTTTACAAAATGGAGCAGAGGAAGTACAAAAAGCATTTTCGGCATTAGAGAAACTCAGAATTGATTTAAATCAAAAAGGTAAAATTTGTGCTTTAGTAAACAAATTTATTTAACTATAAGCATCGGTTTAATGAAGCGCCTTTTATTTAAGGTTTACAATTCGATGATGTTCTGTCATTACAAGACTGGAAATCCTATAAAATTCGTCGACTAATGTATCGTCTATATTCCCAATCGCTATTCCAAGGAATGGTTTTAGGCCTTCCGTTTTGCGGAATGTCCATCGTTTTATTTAATGTTGACCCATTATATTTTTATTTTAACTCCAAACTCACTTTATACATTGAACCTTCTACTTGGACTCTGTTTATCATTGAATTAATTCTTGTAATTCCTCGGACGATAATTTTAAATATTTTCTTTTTCACTGCTGCCGCCCGATTTATAGCTTTTCTTTTGTTGCTCGACTCTAATCGTCTAGAAATTTATGATCACTGTACTGTCATTATTTCCAAAACAAATTTACCTTCTTTCCGTGTTCATTTGCTGTATATGCAGTTAAGGCTATGCCATAATGTGCTTGGAGAATTTTATCGTGACTTTAATTCTGCATTTATGTTGTTTTCCCAGTGTCTCGACATTTTATTTTGGTGGGCTAGCATAATTTGTTTTGGTAGAGTGCCTTTCATATTATGGATAATGTTACCTTGTATTGGAATTCAAACGGCTTTGGGAGAAGTATTTTATTTTAGATTGAGTTATAATGCTCATGCCATGTCAAATTCTATTTTGGAATTGGAAAGAAGATCAGGAAAGACTATGGTGTTTTACAGCAAACGACTCAAAAAAATGTGGACGGCACTTAAACCATTAGAACTGAATTGTGGACATTTGTTTCGAATTAATAGGGGAACTATTTTGACCAGCATTCATTTAATTTTGACAAATTTTTCGTCATTAATTTTGTTAACGGATGATAGAAACAAAATATTTGTGAAAGTTGTCAAATGGTAGAGTATATTTGTGATTAGATTAAAACAGTTTTTCTTTCGTTTTAATTTTTAAGTTATTAAAAATTGATGAAAATCTATCAAATATTGTTGATGAAAAACAAGTTTTTTTGATCAACAATATTTTGTTACAAAATGACTAGCAGTCCAATCATTTACAATCTTTAATGCTAGAGTATGGAAGCATATAAACGCACATTTAATTTACTTTGCATAATGTGTTTTGATAGCATACTGAATAGCAAATACAGCTACTATAATTCTGCGGAAGACACATGTATACTTATAAATTACGATAGATGAAACATATGTCTATGAATTACGTGATGACTGCCCTATTAATAAAATCCATGCAAGTAAAAAAGTAATATTTTGTAATAATGGAATTTTTTTAAAATAAGGGATTATGTATTTTTGTCTTGAAATTGAGCACATTAACTCTAAAACCAAACCCTTCTAATTTTTGTAGTTGTACTACTATTATGTATGTATTGGTTTCGGTTAAGCAATTTGAGTCTAAAATGTGTAACCTATTATGACTGAAACAAACATAGTATTTAAGTAATTGTAACAAAAAAGTTCATGACCCAAAAAGCTAAACCCGTTTATATTCACGTTTCAGACAAATGCTTTCCGGTTTCCATTGTTGTAGTGTTAGAGTTTATTGTCAGTATGAGTCAATACAAATATTACAAGTTGATATTCTTAATTTATAAATTTTCAAAAAGTCGTTTTACATTTACTTGGAATCAAATTCAAGGTTATTTCAGAAATCCTCTTGAAATAGCTTCGTTACACTGCAAAACCTTTCAGAAATTATGGCTCGACACTCCATTAAAACTCAATTTAAAGGGTCGGCTAACTTATTCAACAACAAACAAGTTAACATTCTACAGAGCATTAGAAATTAGTTGGTTGACTTTATATGGAATACTACTTTGCCCATTTATTTTGTACCGACACCGCAATTATGATCAGAATGAAAACCCAGAAGTAAGATCCATTTACAAGAACGTCAGTTGGATTCATAAATCTTTATACATACTTGGAGCGATAAGTGGAATAGGAACGGTGATAATGGATAAAGTATTTCAACTATCCTCTAAAGATCTACAAATAGGCTTCAACTCCTTATTAACACTACGACATTGCATCAGTCAAAGTAAGACAAGAATTAAAAATATATAAAGTATCAAAAAATAAATGATTTAATATTACAAAAATTTATTATATATATTTCCGTCTAGAGTTTTTCATCGTAGCATATACAACAAAAGACCTAATCAGCTATCAGAAACGACTTTTTGTTTATCGTGCATACACTTTATCGGTATTTCTATTTTTCCCTTTTATGCCATTATTTGCTTTTTGTGTCGTTTACTTTAATATCGATCCCACATTTTATATTTTGCAGGAGCTATTTACTCAACAAAATTCCTACTTATTTTTATTCATTAGGTTTACAGCCTTGACTTTATTTTTTCTAATAGTTTCCTGTCGATATTTTGCATTCATAGCAATAATTGATTGCTGTAGAATCGACGCCTACGATTTCATCGTCACCATTTTAAGCTCTTACAGACTTCATCTACCACCAAAAACTGTATACAGATGGTATACTCAACTTCGGATATGCCACGTTATACTAAACAAGTTTTTCAGTGAATTTTATTGTATGTTTTTAGTATTTTGCCAAGTTTCAATAGTGCTTTTCTTTTGGGTAACAATAATATCTGCAGGAAGAATACCATTTAAATTCTGGATTTATTTGCTTTCCTCTGGAATTCAGATCGCCATGGGAGCTTATATTTATTTGGGAATGTCTTTTGGTTCCCATGATCGATCAAGAAAGTTGATATTCTTACGTATTACTGATTTTGGAAAGAGAAACAAATTCAAACTTGGAAATAAAGGTTTTATGGTTAAAATGTGGAAATCAACAAGGCCGTTGAATATGACATGTGGATCATTGTTCACATTTTCAAAAACAAGTGTATTACATGGTTTGCATTTAATTTTGACTAACTTAGGAACATTGATATTATTAAATAAGGACAGATATTCTGTGAACGTTTCCCTTATTTTTAGATTGTGAAGTTTAACCAAACTATCCCGTCATACAATTTATATTTTTTAAATTATACTAACATTTAGGTCTAACAAATAATTGTTTCCAGAGCTTAATAAGAAAATTTCTAATTAAAAAGATTGCAATTAAATTTGAAGTCTAATTTTGTAGACAAATTATGTAGTTTTCTAAATATACATACTACTATCTACATATAAGTAGTTTTTACCTGCATAGTCGTATTTGAAGCCATTCAAATCTTTGCATGACTTTATCAAATAAAAAAACAATTTTTCAAAATCTATCATACCAATTATTGATTTTCTTCTCATAAACCAAATTAGCATTTCAAACAGAAGTAAGATTAGAGCTTTAGTTGAGTGAAATACACTAGCACAATTTGTAATCACATATGTATACGTGGCAAAGACCAAGTTGAGAAAAAACTCACAATCGTTGATTTCATCAATTTCTAATTTGGATCCACCCATACAAAAATCGCTAAAGGAAAATGTCTTGTCATTATCAATAATCATCAGACAAGTAACCTAAAACCAAGTGCAGTCTTGTCTATTCTTCTACGAAAGTTTGAATTGGCAATATTGATTCGAGGTTGTGGAAAGAAGCTACATAGAAAATACAATAAAATTTCAAATCACTCAGTGACTTGTGTACTCACCTTTTTTTAAAGTTCAAAAACATGTAAAATAATCGTGAAAGTTTTGAATTAAAAATGACTCGCTATCTAATTATTGATTGTTTTTTATTGGAACTTGGAAGCTTTTGAGCAAGGATTGTTCAACCTGTAATTTACTTTACATGTACTAATTTTGCTGTCAAATAGAAAAGTGTTTACAGGGTAATAAAAATAAAACATGACTTATAAAACTCTGAAGAAAATCTACGTATGTATACTTATAAATTAAATGTCTCATAATTAGATAATGATTTCATTTTTAAGCAAAGTCAGCACAAGTACAAAGTAAGCTATCATTTAAGGAACGTAACAATAAAGAAGGAAATTTAGGAGGTCAACTGCATGGAAAGGTTTTGTTTTCATGGCATTGAACACCGGAACTTACAAAACAAAGTAAAATGTTCCAAACAAGTTATTATTTGTCATTGCCATAATTCCTTTGAGTCGTCAGTTTTATCTTTGTAGTCGTACTACATTTATGTATGCATTTGGTTTAGTTACACAATTGCTACTCATCATTGCTGAAACAAACAAATTGTTAGTACAAAAATTACAAAAAGTTGTTTCCATTGTTTTTATTTTTTGATTTAGTGTCAAAATGTGTGAAAACAAATATTACAAGTTACTTTCAACTATTCATAAATTTCCAATAAATTATTTAAGGGATAAAATCAAAGATTCTCTGAAGAGTCCACTTGAAATTGCTTCGTTACATTGCAAAACATTTCAGAAATTTTGGCTCGACAGTCCACTGAAATTCAACTTGAATGGTCAATTAACTTATAGAATTAGCGCAAGGCTAACATTTTACAGGGCATTAGAAATAACCTGGTTGATTCTATATGGAATATTATTGTGCCCATTTATTTTGTACCGTCACGCACAATTCAATCACAAATTTATCTGGAATGAGACTCCAGAAATTAGATTCATGTACAAAAATATCAGTTGGATTCATAAATCTTTATATTTACTTGCTACAGTAAGTGGTTTAGGAACAGTGCTTCTGGATAAACTACTTGAAAAATCCTCTAAAGATCTAGAAATTGGTTTCAATTCTCTACTAAAGTTACGCCAGACTATCAATCAAAGTAAGACTAGAATTTAAAACTAATTTAAATATTGAGTATAAAAATAAATTTGAGTTTAAACGTTAATTTTTTCTTACAGAATTTGTTATCGTGGCGTATACAACGAAAGAGCTAATTGGCTATAAAAAACGTCTTTTTGCCTATCGTATATACGCTTTATCTGTTTATCTATTCTTTCCTTTTTTGCCATTATTTGCTATTTTCATAGTTTACCTCAACATTGATCCGACTTTTTACATTGTCCAAGAGTTTTTTTCTCATCCACATTCCTATTCCTATATATTGATTTTTCAAGCATGTATCATTTTTGCAAGGTTTGCTGCCGTAACTTTATTTTTCTTAATAGTTTCCTGTCGATACTTTGTATTCATTGAAATGATTGACTGTTGTCGAATCGATGCCTACGATTTTATTGTCACTGTTCTAAGCTCTTATAGATTGCATCTGCCACCGAAAACTGTTTACAGATGGTATACTCAACTTCGGTTATGCCACATTTTACTACGAAAGTTTTTCAGTGAATTTTATTGCATGTTTTTAGCATTTTGTCAAATTTCAATAGTTTTGTTTTTTTGGGTAGCAATAATATCTGCAGGAAGAGTGCCATTTAGGTTCTGGATTTATTTGCTTTCTGCTGGAATCCATCTTACGATAGGGGCGTGTTTTTATTTAGGGATGTCTTTTGGTTCTCATGATCGTTCAAGGAAACTAAAATTCTTGCGTATTGCTGATTTTTGCAGAAAAAACGAATTCAAAATAGGGAATAAAGGTGTTATGGTTAGAATTTGGAAATCAATCATGCCTTTAGATATGACATGCGGACCCGTATTCACATTTTCAAGATCAAGTGTATTAAACAGTTTGCATTTAATTTTGACTAACTTGGGAACATTGATATTGCTAAATAAGGACAGACATTCTGTGAATGTTTCCCTTATCCTTGGTTTATGAAATCAGAACGTTTGTATATATATAAATGTTTGTATGTATAAACTATTTTGTCCTACCACTTTAACCCCGTGTGTTTCTACTATGTATATATAACGTTTCTGACTAAATAACCTTGTCATACCGCATAAAGTTTTCAAATCAAACTAGCATTGAAGGTCTATATATTATTCTTTCTAGCGCTTTAGACATTTCCTCATTAAAAAGAAAGCAATTAGCTTTGGAGTATAATCGGTCTAATCCGTATGGTTTCAGACAAATAATGTAGTTTTCTAAACATTCTACTATCTCTTATTAATTTTGACCCTTATAGTCAAAACTAAAGCTACAAAATTTGTTGCGTGACTACAATTCGATTAAATTTTGGAATTACAGTTATACAAAATCTGTCATACCAATTAGTGGTATTCTTGTCATTATCCAATTTAGCTTTTTAAATACCAGTAAGAATAGAGCCTTAGTTAAGGTACAACATTTTAACATGAACTAGCAACATTAAAAATCCCACATGTATCAAGTAAGCTTACCTCCAGAAACATTAACTTATTGGTTTTTCTCATTTTCTTAGTTAACTTTGCAAGTTCAGTACGCCATGACGCGAAAAATATCTTATTCCATTATACTTACTTTAAGTGCACTGCTGCTCAATTCAGCGTCACATACACAGTTAAATGCCATTCCAGTGTACAACACTCGCTCAAAACTAGCACTTCAAGCTGCTAAAGTATACATGTCAAAGAACAAATTAAGAGAAAATTCAAAATCGTTGATTTCATCAATATCCAATTTGGAACCAATCATACAAAAAATCGCTAAAGAGTGAAATGTCTTGTTATTATTAATAATCATCAGACAACCAACCTAAAACCAAATGCAATAGTTCCAATTCTTCTTTGAAAGTTGTAATTAGCAGTTTTGTTTCGAAACTTTAGTGGTCAGACTTTTAGAAATAGACACACTGAAATTATAGCAATACCTAAGCAAGAGTTGTCATACATTATTCGTAATTATTCAATTACAGTGACAGATCCAAAGAATGTAAATCAAATTAAGGTGAAGGTTGGCACGTTCCTGGTGACGCCGCATTTCAAATTTAAAAACTGACCTCAGATTCAAAATCTGCGTCATCAGTTACCCCCATGGACTGAGTTTCACCTCAAAAATAAAAAAAAACTAATGTTTCCCGCGTGTTTCTGGTCACTTAGTATTTCAAATTTAAAAACTGGCCTCTAATTCGTAATCTGCGCCGTCAGTTACCCTCATAAACAGAGTTTCACCTCAAAACTTGAATAACTAAGGTTTCCCGCGCTTTTACGATGACATAGTACTTCAAATTTGAAAAATGACCTCGGATTCGAAATCAGCGTCCTTAAAAACGTTTGCTTGCCCAGTTTCGGCCTTTAACTCGCATACTTGAAGATAATTGTATAATTGCCAAGTTACTACGCCTATACGCAGGAATTTCGCTAATATTTAAGACAGTATACGGCAGCTATGCTGCGCAACGAAAGAACACGCATACAAAAACATCATAGAGAGAGGGCGTTGGCGGCTTATACAAAAAACTTGTCCAAGACCGACCGGCTGACCGACCTGAAACCTTTTTTACTAATCTGATACACACGAAAAAGTGTCCAAGAAGCAGAGAGTCGATGTGTTGCTTATTATCAGACTTCTAATCAACCTGGCTAAATAGGACAATCATAGAAAATGTTTCACCCCGAAATTCCTTCACATTTTAAAAAACATTTCGCGGGATTCTTTTCCAACATTCCGATGCATGGATACAGTCATAAAAAGGTCAGATTGTGTCTGTATGCATCGGAATGTTGAGGAAAAAATCCCGCGAGATGTTTTTTAAAATGTGAAGGAATTTGGGACTGAAACATTTTCTATGATTGTCCTATTTAGCCAGGTTGATTAGAAGTCTGCTTATTATTTTTTGATGTAATCTTTTGAGCAAGGATTGTTTAAATCGTTATTAGCTTTACATTTACTAAATTTCCGGAAATGTGTTTTACAGGATAATATATAAAATATGACTTTGAGGGAACCTTTGGAGGAAATACGCGTTCTTATACTTATAAATTAAATGTCTAATAATTAGAAAATGATTTTAGTTTTTAGCAAAATCTGCACAAGTACGAAGTAAGCTTTCATTTAAGGAATGTAACAATAAAGTACGAAATTTTGGAGGTCAATTTTATGTTAACATTTTATTATCATGACATTAAACACCGGAACTTACAAAACACAGTAAAATGCTTCTAACATGTTATTATTTGTCATTGCCATAATTCCATTTGAGTCGTCAGTTATATTTTTGTAGTCATACTACATTTTTGTGTTCATTGGGCTTACGATTAGTGCTGAAACATACAAAATATTAATGCAATAAGTCCAAAACATTAGTGACTTGAAAAGCCCAATCCGTTTTTGGTTTTGTTGAATGCAAATTCTTGTTAGTTTCCATTGTTCTAATATTAAGGTTTAGTGTTAAAATGTGTCAAAACAAAGATTATAAGTTGCTTTCCACAATTTTTAAATTTCCATTAAATCATTTTACACTTTCCTGGAATAAAATCCAAGATTCTTTGAAAAGCCCACTTGAAATTGCTTCATTACATTGCAAAACATTTCAAAAAATTTGGCTCGATAGTCCACTGAAATTCAACTTGAAGGGTCAATTAACTTATTCAATTAACACAAAGATTACATTTTACTGGGCATTAGAGATCAGCTGCTTGGTTCTATACGGAATATTATTGTGCCCATTCATTTTGTACCGTCACGCACAATCCCATCACAATTTCATTTGGAATGAAACCCCAGAAATCAGATTCATGTACAAAAACGTCAGTTGGATTCATAAATCTTTATACTTACTTGCTATAATAAGTGGTTTAGGAACAGTGCTTCTGGATAAATTACTTGAAAATTGCTCTAAAGATCTACAAATTGGTTTCAATTCTCTACTAAAGTTACGTCAGACCATCAATCAAAGTAAGAGTAACATTAAAAACTAACTTAAGTATCGATAACTTAAGATAACTTAAAAAGAAAGTTTGAATTAAAACGTTTTCATTCTTAACTTTTTCTTACAGAATTTTTCATTGTGGCGGATACAACGAAAGAACAAATCGGCTATAAGAAACGACTTTTTGCCTATCGTACATACGCTTTATCTGTTTATCTATTCTTTCCTTTTTTGCCATTATTTGCTTTTTGCATAGTGTTTTTCAACATAGATCCGACTTTTTACATTGTCCAAGAGCTATTTTCTCATCTACATTCCCACATATTTCTTTTACAGTCATGCATAATTTTTGCTAGGTTTTCTGCCTTAACTTTATTTTTCTTAATAGTTTCCTGTCGATATTTTGCATTCATTGCGATGATTGACTGTTGTCGAATCGATGACTACGATTTTATTGTCACTACTCTAAGCTCTTATAGATTGCATCTACCACCAAAAACTGTTTACAAATGGTATACTCAACTTCGGTTATGTCACATCATACTAAGAAAGTTTTTCAGTGAATTTTATTGTATGTTTTTAGCATTTTGTCAAATTTCAATAGTTCTGTTCTTTTGGGTAACAATAATATCTGCAGGAAGAGTGCCATTTAAGTTCTGGATATATTTACTTTCTACTGGAATTCAAATCACGATAGGGGCGTGTTTTTATTTAGGGATGTCTTTTGGTTCTCATGATCGGTCAAGAAAATTAATATTCTTACGTATTACTGATTTTCGCAGAAGAGACAAGTTCAAACTTGGAAATAAAGGTTTTATGGTTAAAATGTGGAAATCAACAAGGCCGTTGGATATGAAATGCGGATCAATATTCACATTTTCAAGAACAAGTGTATTACATAGTTTGCATTTAATTTTGACTAATTTGGGAACATTGATATTGTTAAATAAGGACAGATATTCTGTGAACGTTTCCCTTATTCTTGGATTATGAAATCAGAACGTTTGTATACATGTAAATGTTCGTACAAATAACTTTTCTAACTAAATTACACTGGGCATACCTGTCAGTTTTAAACTAGCATTGAAGGTCAATGTATAATTTTTTCTAGCGCTTGAGACATTTTCTAATTTAAAAAAGGCGATTTACTTTTAAGTCTAATCGGTCTAATCAGTAGAGTATCCGAAAAATAATGTAGGTTTCTAAATATTCTACTATATTTAATTAATTTTTACTCGCGTAGTCATAAATAAAGCTAAAAAGTTTGTTGCATGACTACAATTCGATTAAATTTTGTAAATACAGTTATATTAAATCTGTCATACCAATTATTGATTTTCTTGTCATGAGCTGAATTAGCTTTTTAAACAGTAAGCATAGAGCTTTAGTTTTGTTATAACATTTTTACATGCACTAGAAACATTAACAATCCCACATGTATCAACTAAGCTTACCTCCAGAAACATTAACTTATTGGTTATTTTGTTCATTTTTCTTGGTTAAATTTGCAAATTCATTGCGCCAGGACGCCAAAAATATCACGATCCACTATACTTTAAGTACACTACTGCTAGATTCGGCATCACAAAAGCAGCTTAGTGCCATTCCAGTGCACAACACTTTGCTCAAAACTAGAACTCCAAGCTGCTAAAGTATACGTGTCAAAGAACAATTTAAGAGGAAAGTCAAAATCGTTGATTTCATCAATATCCAATATAGATCCAATCATACAAAAACTCAATAAAGGAACATGTCTTGTTATTATTAATAACCACCAGACAATACACCTGAAAGCAAATTCAGTTGTTCCGATTCTTCTTCGAAAGTTTGAATTGGCAATATTGTTTCGAAACTTTAGTGGTCAGACTTTTAGAAATAGAGACACTGAAATCATAACAATACTTAAGCAAGCGTTTTCATACATTATTGGTAATTATTCAATTACAGTGACAGATCCAAAGAACATTGATAAACTTATACATCACTGCTACTTATCAAGATTATTTACTCCCTTAGCACTATCATACTTTAATAGTGACTTCTGCGTCGGCATGGATATATCACGCTTTGCCTTACAATCAAAGCCATGGCAATGTCAAGTACAAATTGAATTGCTTATGCCAAAAAATACGTTTAAATTAGGGATTCACTCGTCAATATTTCGATATAATGGTTCTGTATATTTTAAGTTTTTGCCCAGCTCTGTTTCAAATATAAATATTGCTATAAACATTTTAGTTGGTGTGAAAAAACCCTTGCATGAATATCCAATAGCTGCATTGTTATTATGGATGAATGGAATAACTAGAATTGTCACAAAAGTTCGCTCGCCTTATTCGGCCTACACAGATATTCATATTATTGGCCATATTACTTGTGAAGAAACTAAAGTAAATAATTATTCTGGGCTTTAGTTGGAAATATCTGATCTGATGATAATTAATCTTTGTGCGAATTGCAATAATTTAGTCATTTCAAAATCTATCAACATAAAACGTATTTCGTTAGAATACATTTTTTGGTTACAAAACTTTAAACAACTAGCTTTCATTGTAGATTTTGTTGGTTTATATTTAAAAATGTCATTTGCTAGATGTACATCCTATTTTGCAAATCATGAGGCTACTGTCTTACAAAATCCACTGAAAAATTTCAACAAGATTAAAGTTAAATATTCAGACAACATTCAAATGCTCGCTTATTCGTACACTTCAATATTTAATCAGCTTCTTGGAAATATTACCAAAAACGTTCCGTACAAAGTTAAAAATCTAAAAGATTCATATTTACCCCAAAGTTTTAAGCGATATATTTATTTCGAAGACCCCGAAAATGATGGGCAAATGTGGACAGTGACGATTCAGAACAAGTTTGGAACACTTCGGTTTGTTAGTTGTGGAACTAAATGTTTTGCATCATCATTTACATTTCTTCAGTTTCTTTCCGTTTTCGAAGAAAGTTGCATGGAAATGGATGGCAGCGTCAATACTTTTAGTAGTTCATTTCATATATCGTCTGTCATCTAATATTAGAAAATACTCATATCAACCTAATTATTTATTTGTTACAAAAGTTTTGATTGAACAAGGTGACCCATTTTCTGCAGTAGCAACACGTCAAAAAGGACTTCGATTTATTATTGGTGCTTTCCTATTGGCAGGATTAGTTTTTAGCAACGCTTTTAAAAGTACCAACGTTTATAATATCGTAACACCCAGACATAGAATCCCTTTTCGTCAAATTGAGGAGTTACTCCAGCACAAATACTTACTTTATACTCGAACGCGCGCCACACATTTTACTCTGCGCCTTAGAGCATTCTGGGGTAAAAGAAATTATCAAAGGGACACCTATCATTCTATCGATTTAGGATACAAACATTTTTGGTATGCGTCTGGCATTTCTGAAACTTTTCAAACTTTCAGAGTTATAACAAGATGGGATAAAGATAAAAATCCAGTGCTAGAATATCTTGTTGAAAAAACTCGCTTGCGCCCATTTGCGTACAACATGTTGACGTATCCAATAGATATTTTTAATCCGCTTATCCAAATTGGTTTAGTAAACGATATGGGCAGTAGACAACTGTAGAATGGGTCAGTTATGGCTGAGTTCTTTTGGAAGAAGCAAAATGAATTTGTTTTTAAAGATTTGGACACTTGTAACAAGTCAGCTTGGGTACTGCCAGATTATTTAGCACAAAGTATTACTCGACTGTTGAGAAGGTCGAGTAAGAGTTCAGATGTTGGTATAACAGCTTACACAAAACCTCATTTTGGAATTTACTATGCAGGTTTTGTTCCAAACACTTTGATGAAGAAAGTTTCTATGCTTACTAGCTCTGGAATATTAGACTGGTGGCAAAACTTTATAAATAAAACTGATATAGAAATTGACAAAAACGTGGTCCCACCTACTAAACCGAATTTATCTGGAAATATTCAAGCTATTTTTATATTGCTGGTTGCCGGACTATTATTTTCGTTACTATTACTTTTGGTCGAATTAGGAGCTGTTATTTGGAAATTTTTAATACTCAGTGTGCTTTTTCTTAGTTCAATAATAGTTGGGGTATTTGAATCTCTTATAAAACTATTTTATCGGATATTTCTGAACAAAGACGGCAATCGTTTTAATAAATTGTTACAAACTTTTAAACCATACAAGTTGGTAGTACGTTAAACCAGTATTTTGTAAGGTGTGACAATTTTTGCTTTGTAAAATAAAACAGGAAGTTGGCAAAAATACCTAGGAGCAACAGTTAATTTACTTGTAAATGAAATAAGTATTTATTCAAAACTGTTAATTCGTACACAATAAATGTCAATAGTAAGCCTTGAAAATGTTTTGGCACTTGGAAATTAAAATGATATATTTATATGTACATAAAATATAACAGATATCTTTATTAGTTAATTCGACAACTTGATCATGTTAGAATTTGGTGCTCAACCTCTTTTCAACATGTTTTATGTCTTAACAAGTAATTCACAAAGCTCCATGGCACCATTGGCGTCATCCTTAAAAAACTGCCGATACGTTGTTGATTCTTTAAGTTTTTCATGAAACCTAGAATTCATTTTTTATAGTATTAGAATTTGCGTACAATTTTAAGTTGCAATATTAAGTCATTAATGTCATCTTAATATTTTTTCAACCATACACTTTTAGAAGCTTGATGGCCTTCATCTTCAATTCCTTTCCATCCTCAAGATGTCTTGCATAAAGGTAGAGCTGCATAGTCACATCAATCTCAAACCAAATTTCTGGTTTGGTTAAAATCATTCGTTTGATAAGTTCTTTCAAAATGGGAATATCATACTTCTCTGCAGCTCGTAATAACTCCACAGCAGCCAATGAGCTTTTTTCAGCTTCGAACAAGTCATTACAGTAAATGTAATTCAGAAGTGCTTTTGCACCAGATTCGGAAATATCTGACATCTCAATTCTATTTGTTTGAGATTCCTTGTAATCGGCCTTGAACATTGTGGTAAACACTTTGCTTTGAGCTGTTAAAATATAGGTATAAAACAATTCCATTCGTTCGAATTTTCTCTAATCGTAAGTAATAATGTAATTAAGCTGTGAAATATTTACCACATAAGAAGGTCCTATGGCATTTAACTTCAACATTGTCTTTTACAAGAATTGTTATGTCACTTGCAATTCCTTCCTCCAAAATCTTCTTATTGATGTTATGATTCAGCCAAAATGATGATCCCAACAAAAGGTTTGGGTATAAAAGGTAAATCGCAATAGTCAGGTCAGCATAATGAACAACATCATTTCTAAA
This sequence comes from Entomobrya cf. arborea Gr-Col-00668, assembly GCA_034699025.1. Taxonomy (NCBI): domain Eukaryota; kingdom Metazoa; phylum Arthropoda; class Collembola; order Entomobryomorpha; family Entomobryidae; genus Entomobrya; species Entomobrya cf. arborea Gr-Col-00668. The sequence continues at coordinate 37,764 of JAQIWN010000228.1, forward strand.
CCAGTTATCTTTGCATGTTCCCTTCCGAAGGTAAGGCTGGCTTTTACAGAAGTACTCGCCTGTACCAAATGTGATGCTCATCTCTGTACACATCATCAAATATAAAATTTAACAAAAAACCTTTAACAATTTGAAACACGAGAGAAATCATAAAAAGAAAATCTTACCATTTGTTACCAATTCATCCAAAACCGCATCCTCATTGCAACCAAACATCTTTAGTTGAGCAACCAGCTTTACAGTCATTCCCTGTGAGGTTGTTAAAAGTAATAACTGTTCCAATAAGCTGCTTTCCGTGTCCCCTCGAATTATGATAAATTCCTCTTCCAAACTTTCAGTTTCGGAAGCTGGTAATTGCAGGCCAACTTCAAGTTCTAAATCCCACGATAATCTGATGACGCAGAAGCATTACATTGCATTAAATATTAAATAAGATTTATTTCCAACTGTTGACATATTTAGGCAAATAATTTTAATCACTTTAAACTTAAATTTTAAAAACGTTTTATTAATATTGGTGCAATCCGTAGCCATATTTCGGTCTTCATTAATCTACAAAAAAATAAAAAGTGTACTTACGCTGTAATCGGTGACCTGTTTTCGTGCTCTTCTGTCAATTCTTCAAGTGATTGTGACTCGCCAAAAATTCCATTGTCGAGTAGACTTGTTAGCTTCTCGGCATCAAACATTGACCTTCCGTCCTCCCCCTGTTCATCTTCACTACAAAGTTTTGCAGTGAAAACCTGATGCCTTGCAAATACTCTGCCATTGCCAACTATATCTGGAGTTGTTCTAAATTTAATGGATTGGTTTTTAACCAAGTAAAGGTTCATGACTAAATAACTTTTCAGTTCTCAAAATATTAAATTTTCTTATTCTGATAACTTATAGATAAACCAAAATTCACTAGTGATTTAAATAAATTAATTACAAACACATTGCACTAAAAGGTTGTAATCTAAAATGTAGTTTAAATATTTTCGTACATTTCAATACTGTCTTTCTGTATTAATTTCAAAAACGTTTTTCCTGGAATTGTATCTTAAAGTTATGTTGGGTGCACCCAAAAAAGTGAATCACGTTTTTTAATCATGTACATAAGTATGTGTTTATGTTTTAGTTTACTACATAAATTGTCCTGAAGCATTGTAGCAGATAAGAATATATATTTATACATATATTAAAAGCTGGAACATAAGCTAACTTTTGCATATTTCCAAGTTCCACATGCTTATCTAATTACAGATTTTTTGGTGCGTTTTGAGATATATAACAAGAAGATATGCTATTCACAAGATCATAGTGATGTGTATTTGTCAAAAATATTAAGTACTTAGCACAGCAAAATATATTATATAAGAACTTGCTTTGGTCTGAGACAATCATCTATCGTCACTAATATGAGAAATAGTATGGTATGTTACAATTGTACTTGTTCAAGAAAACTTGGAAGACAGTCAACATTTAATATAACATAGCTCGGAAGAATATGTCTGTAAAGAGATCCAGTTGTTTTAATAGTTAGTTATATAAGGTTATGCAAAGATGAAATGTGTAATTCTTAATTCTATTATTTGCATGGTTACATGACTAAAGCCATAATGCCAAATTATATTACTTATACTAGAATGAGAAATTTGGACCCAACATTGTATAAGTATGCATAAATAAAAATTACAGAAATAATGAAATCATCATTTTCATTTGCAATCTTACTTGAATGATTTTTTAATACTAAAATTATAAGTTAATTTAATGCAATATAACATATCTATCATACAGCAATAAATTTATACTAAGGAATAAACACAAATCTATGTATATCTGAGCATAGAAATCTTTATATTTATAGTTTAAAAATAATACAGTTAAATTTATTTTGCCAATTGTCAAAATTATTCTTTATAGCTCACACATAATAGGGCGAAACATTATTAGGTACGTTTCTCATATGCAAAAACTTGTTCAACTGACTGTTTGATCAAAAAATAAAAAATAAATCATTTAATTATGGAACCACATAATTAACTTTAAATGAAAATCTAAAATTTGGCTAGTTTTAAAAATATTTCAGAAACACATAATGTTGCAAATTCTACTGAACAATAATATTTCAACTATTTTCCACTTCCCAACAGCAGCAAAACCTGCACTGTCAAATTCAATGAAACATCCAGGCACCTTAAAGGCGTTAGCTTATCAAGAAAATTATTGTCCCCAAACCTAATCTTAACTTCAGCACAAGATCTCCAAAACTTCTGTGTCCACAATTTTGTAAACCTTGGCATGTATAGTAGTCCTAACCGTTTTGTTTCTGTTAACAATTTTTCTGAAGCCGTATGAACTGCAACCATGCCGCCTAAAACCACCAATAAAACGAATGCACAATCAACAATCAAAATGAAAAGCAAACCTATAATAACGAATTTAGAACTTCCTTGATTAAAGCTACTTCCTGTTTTTATTAGGAGCCCAAGACTCATTGACATGCATAATATAACACCAATTATCAGAACTTATAAACAGTTTTGCTGTATTGAATTACAAATTACATTAAATATTTGAATTTGTCTGTAAATTTGGGCGTCGTTGTACATCAATTTTCTCGTTGTAATGCGTTTCCATAGGAGCTTAATGCTGCCTTTCATCATCTTTGGTCCAATTATATAAATTACATTTACTAGAAACAGTGTCGCATAGACAGCAAAGTACCACATCCACATATTTGCCAGGAATATTGTCGATTTTAAAAATCTACCTAATATATATTTCCAAATATTTAGTTTCCAAGTTACCCCGACGAAGTTAACTAGGCATTCCTCTAAAAGAAAATATCCCGTTAGAGAAATTTCGCAAGGATTATTCCAGTGAAACCCAAGGACATATAGTGGAGAAATTACAACAGCTGTAATTGGTGTTACATTTAGAAACACTGAATTCAGCAATTCGTTCGTTGATGCTGTCTTCGAAGGTTTGTAGCTTTCTGTTTTGTATTTTTGCAAGAAAGTCAACAAACTGTTGAGTTGAATCCCCATTGCTGGTCCATGATTTCTGGTTAGATACAGTAAACCGCAGACTGTCCCAATTACCATGAAAGTAAGCCATCCGAATATTTTGTGTAATGGACTTTGTTGAGTTTCAACAGAGTTGAAAATGTTAAGACATTGAGAGAGTTGTACGAATACCATTATAAAAGGAGAAAAAATCGCAACTTGAAATTTCTCAATTCTAATTCAGTCTTTGGTAAAATTTTAAAGTGTCTAGAATCTTTTGGAGAACCAATTTGAACTGGGGCGCATTTAAACACGCTTGCTTGCTTTAAGTTTAAAGCTAGTAAATGGGAAATGTCGAAATTATTTTGCAAAATCATCATCACCTGGTACATTTGGGGAGCAAGTTTTTAAAAGTGTTTGTGATTTTGTTTGAAGCTACTACGCAACTAAAATCCTGGGAAACGGCAACTCCTCAACAGATATATATACTACATATGTTTAATCTTAATATCTTGTGTAATTCTTTAATTAGTTTATATGTCAAGGCTTCAATAACCAAGGAATTCATTAATTTATAATTAAATTTTGTCTACGTATGAGACCAAAAATATTAACCCGTGTAGATTTTTTATAGAATTCAATAAAAGCCAAATATTATTGGTGAATATTTGACAACTAAGCCTATCTTGGTTGTTGGTTACGTATAAATTGTAGGGCCAAATTATTAGAAATTTTTCCTTATACTTTAAAATGATAAAAGGGTTAAAATAATTTTGTCAAGTAAGATGTGATGATACATTAAGTTCTGGATAATTTGGGATTTTTCAGAGTTGTTTCGTCAGAAGCTCAAATTGAATTGTACTAGTAATATTTGCCCTACATAAAGTTCACCAGTTTACACACAAAATATGTTTTGCGCGTCTATGATTGATTTGTTCATATCCGATTTACAAGGGAACAAGCAAAAATTTAATAAAATTCTTGAAGTTTTAACATTAATACGATTTTGAGATCGTCCCCCATATTCCACAATTTAAATAGTTTAACGAGTATACTTCACATGGTCAACAAACTTACAAATATGGTGAACAACTAGTTTGTAAATACCAGAAGTACAGACTCAAACTTAAATTGTATAACGAAATGTGGGATGAAATATTTTTAAATGTAATATTTAATTTAGTTCAATCCGTTGTCATTTTCTGGAAACAAAATAATACCGTTCAAATAAGCATAACAAACATGCAGGAAATAACATGATGACTAATATTTTTGTTAAAACTAGACTAATTGGACAAATTTTATTGCTTTTTATATTGTCTTGTAATTTTAAGAATTATGTTTACAATCCAAAATTATACATGCAAGTATAAAGTGCACCGTTTACAAGTAGGATGAATAGTTAAAAGGTAAAGTAAAAATTTTTCAATTACAGGGCATTTTGAGACGACCTGGTGTTTTCAGGAAAGTGTGGATTTCTTTAAATGTTCAGTTCCATGCTAAACTTAAAAACTTTATTAAAATGCAAACTTCTTTCGTTTATGAAATGACTTTTATATAAGCCAGTGAAATATTATTTATTTATTCGCGTAGTCTCATAAGCATTTTATAAGGCTCAATTAAACCACGCTTTAAATCCAATGACAAGACATATTTTTTGAACAAATTAATATATAAATTACTCAGATTTTGCTGCTTTATAAAATTAAACAAACTTTGTAGCTTAGCTACCAAGTATAAAACAAGAAAGGTATCAATTTCACAAAAATTACATGAAAAAGGTATTATCCTTCAACTTTTGTAAACATTTCTGCTCTAAACTAATCAATATATTACGCTACAAATAGCCTACTCTATAGCAAATGTATGGGTCTAGTTATATGACGATACCGCGTGTAAAATTCTGTTTCGGTAAGCATTTGTTACAAATTTTTCCTTTGTAATTCAGATACGTAAGAGTAGTTATAATATAAAACTATAATTGCTATAAGTACAAATTGTGTGTATTGAGAGACATAAAATGTTGATGATTG
>JAQIWN010000229.1:0-42679 GCA_034699025.1 Entomobrya cf. arborea Gr-Col-00668
ATTCCGAACTTCTGCTACCGATCGCACCACAACTTTCTCCGACGGCACAACAATGATGCCTGGCAGAACAACAGAATCTGCATTCGACACAACCATTGGTGTAGAATCTACCACTCCATTTTCTCGTGATATGATAACCAAGCAGCCAAGAATCGGGGATGTACAATTTGATTTTACAACTGAAAGATTTGGTCCAACAACTGGATCTCCAGTTATGGAAACCACATTTGAGGAAACGACTTTTACAGGGTTGATTAGTACTGAATCTCCTGAAATGACAACAATGAGAGCCTTCAGAAACGAAAGTTACTCAAGTGAAAATACTACAACGATTTATGAGACTACAACTGTGTCATATATACAGAATCTGACAACGACCTCTCGTATGGAAGACATTTTGTTTGACAGTACAACAGTGAGTTCTGACTTTGACGATCCCGGACTTGAAAACTTAACATTTCCTATGACAACTTTTCCGCCTACCGCTACGGATAAGCGCGAGCGTACTTCGAAACAAGGGCCATTTTTTGGATATAACGAATCTAGTCTTGAATCTACCACTCCAATAGTATTTGATGGAATGACTGAAGTAACCGACATTATTCCCTCCGGTGTAATGTCTAATCTTAGTGCCACTACCCCTAGTCCTTTTCCCCCTAACGATACATTAATTCCCCGATCCCGTCTCCTGTCCCGCTATAATGACGTCTGTGATACCGACGATGATTGCAGCTCATATGAAGGTTGCTTCGAACAGTTTTGTGTTGATGTATGTAGTTTATTCCAACCCTGTTCTAAATGTTATGGTAAAAATCATAAGGCCTGGTGTTCTTGCCCTCATGAGGTTTCTGGTCCATACGTTCTTTGCTCTGGGCAGGTTGCCGAAGGTAAATTCGTATCCCTGAAAATTGCTAAACAAACTATCAATGGTCTGAAAAAAGGAAGATAAGCATGTCCGTGCGTTGCGTTGTTGCTGGGTGTTTTTCTCTTTGCATGCCGCAAATTCTCCAAATGTTTCTGGAGAAGTGTGTGGGGAAAAATATATTTGCCTGTGTCGTTTTTTGTGAGATTGGCTGAAAGTGTGCATTTGTCGTTATACATTTTTAACCTAACAATTTTTTTTTGTCATGCATCCTAAATAGGCTTTAGGACTGATAGTTGTTAAATGCAAACCTAAAGTGTGTCATTGCAAGTGGACCACGCGAGTATACTAATCGAACAATTTATAATTTTTATGTGAATGTCACCCTTGCTGTTTGATAGTATTAAGAATGTCTACCTAATTTTGGCGAATGTGGACGAACAATTAACGAAAAAAAAATGCTTATCATAAATGTTTGTGTTTTATTGTGGTGGTTTATAATGCACGAAATATATTTTCATGTGGTATTATCCGTTTGTTTAGAAAGTGAAAACTAGGATAATGATATATCCTTACATCATAAATTATATTAACGGCATGATTTAAATATGGACTTAAGTTACATTGAATAAAATTAACAAAAAACAAAAATTAATCATAATTATAATGTCACGTGGAAACTGTTTTTAAAATAACATTTTGGTACGAATTTATCCCCTGCTTAATTGCTATAATCGTTTAAAAAGCATGTCATTGTGCTCTGGTGACAATGAAAAATATTGGTAATTATTTATAAATAACTTTTGCATTCATACCAATTATTATTTGTGCTACTAACAAATATCCCGAACAAAAACACTGGGAATTTAATATTTTTATGTTACAACATTAATTACCGCTGCTTTTTTATTTATAAATAACCCAAGAAAAAAACATGCATGAAGCAATAATACTTTGTTGTATTGTTGGCTTTCGGTTTTTAACTGCATTTTTGCATGTGTATTTATAACTTTGTGAAACTTGTCGTAATTTTGGCTTTTTATGTAATTTTTCCTGGAAAATAGGTGAATGCTCAAGCAATGGTGATTGCCCAAGAAATATGGCTTGTATTAAGGGTCGGTGTGCTGACCCATGTCAGATCAATAGCCCCTGCAAGGAAGGTGAAAGATGTAACGTTGTAGATCACATTTTGACTTGTGTAACTGGTAAGAATACTTGAGATTTTTTTAAATAGTGAACTATATATTTATTGTTTTAATCATCCTATTTTTTGAACATTCTCTCATTCGATATTGCAGATAGTAAAAATAACGTATGTGATCCCACGAACCAAGCCTGCACTGGTGGTAAGTTTATGTTTTCATTCAATTCATTTTCCTCTCGATCTCTAACCCTTTCAATCAATAAGTAAAGAGACAGTCAAGTTTATTCTAACAAATTGTTACAATAAGCTTTGCTCCTCTCTTCTTCTCATCATTCATAATAAATTCGTCAGTGTATTAATCTCTCAGTATTAATTCACACAAAAAATTAATATCTCTACAAAACATCTCATAAAACATAATTAAAAATAATTCATATAAAACCAATTGGAATGAATGTGAATGAATGTGAGTGTGCATTATAATTTTTAATTTAAAACAATTTGTTTTTGGAGTGCAAAAAAAAAATCTGATGATGATAACGATAACAATTAATTATTCACACACAAAACTACTTTATGGGAAGTATGGAATATGTCTTCGTGAAAAAACAAAAATCCTTTCACGCAAATCATTTCAAAAAATTAATGGGTAAATTAATAAAAAAATAAAAAACAAACAACAACAAAAAACAATTATCTACTACCATCACTACTGCTACTTCTTCTGCTGGAACTCATCGAACTCATCTACCTCCGGATTACTCTACTAATATTCTACTACGCGTGGTTCAGAGGGTACCACCAAACCAAACCACCAATACACCAAAAAATCATCAAGGGATTCTCTAATTCTCACAATATATTATTTTCCACACCGGAATATCACTAAAGTCTACACTCACTAACCTACCACAAAAATGAACAGGTTAATCACAAAAAATACATATTACACAAATATTAATGATTTATAATACATTTATAATTTATGAAAATATTTCACTCTGTCATCTTTTAGCAAAATATAAAAAGTATTAATTTTTTCCTCCTTCCTTCCAAAGAAAACCTTTAAAATTACAGAAAACTTTATACCAAGAACATCTTCAACAACAAAACACCCCATTATTCATTATTTTACACTTTTATTCTTTTGAAAAATGTTACTCTTCCTAAATTCTTTCTATTTCCATAACAATCGTTTTTAAAATTGCTTTAACCAAAATTATGCTTTTGTACAATGCTTCGTTAACATCATAAAAATAATATTGAATGAATTCAAATCACAAATTACTAGAAATTACCAATGAGTTACTTTAAATTTAGTCTAACCCCGCACGTTACAAAAACCATAAAATATTTGGCGTAAGTATGTCATGTCGAAAAAATTTCTGAAAGTTTTCAAGATTTATTTTTGTTGAATGCATGCATGCACATTTTATTTTGCAATAATTATATTTTGTCATGACAAATCGAATTGAAACATGCTTACGACGAGTAAAACTCACCATTTCCAAAAATGAAAACTTTTAAAAAATATATAAAATTAATCATAACAAATTGAATGAAACAAGAACACTTTGTTCACTAACCTTAATTTTCACTGACCTTCAAGTAGTAATGCAATTTTTATGATTGCATATTATTTTTGTTTGGTTTGTTATTCAAAAAGTTAACAATGCATGCATGAATGTCATTCTTTATTCTCTGTGTTCGTTCATGTTATAAAAAATTGAATGTGGTAAATTAAATTGCATGGTGTCGTCATGGCAAATTATTAAAAAACGACTGTGTGTAATTAAAGTGTTTGAAAATGCGTAGGTCTCTGTAGCATTTGCCTGTTTTAGTATTTTTCGTTGCTATTTATGTTTTTTTTTCAATTTTGCTGTAAAATATTTTTGTTATGGAAAGATTTATTAGTGTATCAAGTTTACTTTCCTTCCGTTTTACTTTCAAGTTAAAAAAATATGATTTCTTGTCCCTTGAAAAAAAGTTAATTTACTTTTTCCTTCTTTTCCGTTTGTAAAATTTCAACATTTTTTTTTTTTGGTAGGGCTTTGACTTTAAAAACAAGTATAATTATGTGGGACTCGACAGTAAAATAATATTTACGAGGAAATAAACTAATATTAAATTTTTATTTCAATTCCCCCCAAACCTCTACAACAATTTATTTAGGCTGTAGATCTGATAACGACTGTCGTACTGATGAAGCCTGCCATGGAGGATTCTGTATAAGGCCGTGTGACACCCAACCTTGTGGAACAAACGCTCTTTGTCACAATTACAATCACAGAGCAGTCTGCCGTTGCCAAGATGGCTATGTCGGGGAACCTACAAGAAATTGTGATAGACCTCCAACCCCTGGGGTGTGTCAGTACAATGAAGACTGTCCCCCAAATAAGTTTTGTGATAGGCTCAATCGAGTATGCTTGTCTCCATGCATGTCTGACACTTGTGGGAGGAATGCAGAATGTGTTGTGGAAAATAGAGAGGCCAAATGTAAATGTTTTGGAGGGTTTGAAGGAAATCCATACTACGCTTGTAACCGACGTGAGTTTAATAAACATATTTACATTTTATTCTTTATTTTGTGGTTTGTTAACTAATTTTTTTGGCAATTAATTACTTTAGCAATGCCGGGCTGTAGAAGCGACTCAGATTGTCCATCTCATTTGGCCTGCTTCCAACGAAAATGTGTCAGTCCTTGCAACTGTGGAACTAATGCTATTTGTGAAGCGGAGAATCATCGTGCCGTGTGCAAATGTCCACTTGGATTTTATGGAAATGCTGCTGTTAAATGTGAAGCGAAAACCAATCCTTGTAATCCTTCTCCTTGTGGTAAGGGGGCAAGATGCGAAACCACTAACAGAGGTGCTGTATGCTCCTGTCCGAGAAAGACTACCGGAAATCCATTCCACGAATGCTGTAAGATTAAAGATCACTAAAACATATCAAAATACATAACGCATTACATAACAGTTAACTATAATTAAATGGACTATTATGTGATTATTATAGATCCTGAAGGTCCTTCCTGTGAAAATACCAATTGTGGACCTAACGCTGCTTGTAACGTTGTTCAGGGCACACCTGTCTGCTACTGTCTCCCAGGATACAGCGGCACACCTCCAAACTGTCACCGTACAGCCGATGCCTGCGCGGCAGCGCATTGTGGACCCAACACACTTTGTCAAATGGAACCTGGTAACGTTATCCGTTGCACTTGTCAAGAAGGTTTTGTCGAGAGTCCAAACACTCTGGAAGGATGTGTTGAAAAGAAAAATCCGTGTGAGCCCAATCCTTGTGGTCATGGGTCAGTGTGCGACACCACTAGAAATCCACCTTGCTACTGTCCAGGTGGGCTTTATGGAAATCCATATTCCAACTGTACAGCCCCCGGAATCCAGCTTTGTCGTCCAGGCCCCTGCGGTCCAAACGCTGACTGCTACACACAAAATAGCAGAGAAATCTGCAAATGTAAATACGGTTTCGATGGAAGTCCGTACGAAGCATGCCATCCAGTCATTGATCCTTGCGTACCATCCCCATGCGGACCTAATACAGACTGTAGGAATCACAACGGGCGAGCTGTGTGTACTTGCAAACGGGGCTACAAAGGACACCCAATCAGTCATCAAGGTTGTCAACCAGATTGTGTTAAAAATGAAGATTGTCCAGATTCAAAGGCTTGCGTCAACTATCAATGCGTTGACCCTTGTCCCTCTGCTTGCGGTATTGATGCTGAATGTCGACCCCAAAATCATCGTCCAGTCTGCTACTGTCCTTATGGTCTCGAGGGAAATCCATACGTGCGTTGTATTCCCAGAAAACCAGAACCTCAAAAGAAGGATCCTTGCAACCCAACACCATGTGGAGCCAATGCCCACTGTAAAGTATACGGAGGTCGGCCAGTCTGTTCATGTATTCAAGGATATCATGGTGACCCTCTTATTGGCTGTAAACCCGAATGTGTCACGAGTATCGACTGTCCCCAAAATAGAGAATGTAGAAATCTCAAGTGCGTGGATCCATGTCCCGAAATGTGTGGAATCAACGCTTACTGTACTGCCACAAATCACCGAGCTGTTTGCCAATGTAAAAAGTACCACATTGGAGATCCATACACTGAATGTCTCAAGGCTACTTATCCACCTCCCCCACCACCAACGGCGGTGGAACCTTGCGAGCCTAATCCATGCGGACCTAATTCCTACTGTAGAACAAGGAATGGTGCGGCAATTTGCTCTTGTCATGCTGGCTATTTTGGAAAGCCGTGCAGACCGGAATGCATGAGTGACTCGGAGTGTCCATCAAACAAGGCTTGTATTTCCTTCAAATGTTCTGACCCATGCAATGGAGTATGTGGTCTTAATGCTGTTTGTACCGTGGTTCAACACAGACCAGTTTGCAGTTGTCCACCAAGCAGAGTTGGAGATCCATTTGTTTCCTGTGAAAGAAGACCAGTTACAAAACCACCACCCCCACAACCTATTTCCCGACCTTGTAATCCTTATCCATGTGGGGATAATACAATTTGTGAAGAAAAAGGAAACGTGGCTTTGTGCAAATGTAAGCCAAACTATTTTGGAAATCCTGGACTGGGCTGTAGACCAGAATGTGTGCTCAACTCAGACTGTCCATCAAACAGAGCTTGTGCGGATTACCACTGTAAAGATCCCTGTCCTGGAACATGTGGTGTTAATGCTGAGTGTAGAACTCATAATCACGTGCCCACCTGTAAATGTCTTCAAGGCTATGAAGGAAATCCGTTTTCAGTATGTACGAAATACGCTCCACCTCCACCAGAGCCATCCGATCCATGTCAACCAAATCCATGTGGTCCTTACAGCGAATGCAGAAGCCTATACAATCGGGCTCTCTGCTCTTGTAACCCGGGTTACATTGGCTCTTCACCTAACTGTCGTCCAGAATGTACTGTGGACTCGGATTGTGCAATTGACAAGGCTTGTCGTCAACAAAAATGTGTGGATCCTTGCCCAGGTGCTTGTGGTCAAAATGCAAGATGTTCTGTTCGCTACCATTCTGCTGTATGTACTTGTCTGCCCGGTTTCCGTGGAAATCCAACAACGTTTTGTTCTCGTATTCCGGATGATCCCCCGCCAGCACCGAGAGATCCTTGTGTACCATCGCCATGCGGTAACAATGCGGAATGTAAGAACCAAGGTAACAGGGCAGTCTGCTCTTGCCTCCAAGGCTTCTTTGGATCACCACCTTACTGTAAACCGGAGTGTACTATTAGTGCCGAGTGTGCCTTCAGCAGAGCTTGTATCAAATACAAGTGTCAAGATCCTTGTCACCCAAGTCCTTGTGGAATTGATGCAAGTTGCCAGGTTATCGATCACATTCCTGTGTGCTCATGTCCCAAACCGGGGTACGAAGGGGATCCACTTCTCAGATGTCACAAGGTTATACCTCAACCAATTAAGGTGGACCCATGTTCTGCTATCAGTTGTGGATTGAACGCACAATGCCGTGTGATTCATGACAGAGCTGTTTGTGAATGTGTGTATCCGTACGAGGGTGACCCGTACTCTGCTTGTAAAACGGAATGTCAACGACACGCTGATTGTCCATCCAACAAGGCTTGTAGTAATTACAGGTGTATTGATCCTTGCAACTCACTTTGCGGTATTAATGCTGTCTGCACGGTTTACAATCACATTCCAGCGTGTTCCTGTGCAGAGGGCTATACTGGGGATCCATTCAAGCACTGCAACTCCAAACCAAAGAATACATGTAAGTACATAAATTAATTAAAATTAAATTATATTAATTATTTAAGTATACAGATGAATTTTAATTTTTAAACTGTTTTTTTTTTTCGCCCTTTAGATCTACCGCCTGCCCCTAGGAACCCATGTGCACCCAATCCATGCGGTCACTACAGTCAGTGTACTCAAGATGCAAATGGACACGCAGTTTGCTCCTGCCTCCCTAACTATTACGGCTCTCCACCAAACTGCCGACCGGAATGTACCCTCAACTCAGACTGTCCACAAGACAAAAGTTGCAACGTTCAAAAGTGTGTCAATCCTTGTCTAGGAGAACCTTGCGCTCGCAGTGCTATTTGCAAAGTACGTCATCACTCCCCCATCTGCAGCTGTCCACCCAACTATTCTGGTAATCCATTCCTTTATTGTGAAGAAATCATGAAAGTGGAAGTGGAGCCCATAGCACCGACCTACTTGCCACCCAATCCGTGTCAGCCAAGTCCCTGCGGACCATTCTCAGAATGCCGTGTCATCGGAGACCAAGCTGTTTGCAGTTGCCTCGCCACTTATATTGGTCAGCCTCCCAACTGCAGACCAGAGTGTGTTGTCCATGAAGACTGTCCACTAGACAAAGCTTGTATTCGAGAAAAATGCGCTGATCCTTGTCTCGGTGCTTGTGGATTTAATGCACAATGTAAAGTTATAAATCACGGGCCAATCTGCTTCTGTGACGAAGGCTACGAAGGTGATCCATTTTCCAGCTGTAGGAAACGGGTAATCATTGAAGTGCCAAGGAATCCTTGCAATCCATCACCCTGCGGATCCAACGCACTTTGTACCGAAAATAATGGAGTCGGTTCTTGCTCTTGTTTGCCTGAATACTTTGGAGATCCTTATGTCTCCTGCAAACCTGAATGCATTCTCAACTCAGACTGTCCATCAGAAAAGGCTTGTGTATACCAAAAGTGTGTAAATCCTTGCACATCCGGTGCTTGTGGTGTACACGCAGAGTGCTCAGTTCATAATCACGTCATCACCTGCACTTGTCCAGAAGGTTACACAGGTCAGCCATTATCTGCTTGTTATCCCATGCCAAAAACTCCTCCACAACCTATTCAGCCTCGGGATCCCTGCAATCCATCTCCCTGTGGAGTCAACGGACAATGTCGGGAACAAGATGGTATTGCTATTTGTTCATGCAAAGCGGATTATTTCGGAACCCCACCAAATTGCAAGCCAGAATGTGTCATCAGCTCAGAATGTTCTTTGGACAAGACTTGTTTCAACATGCGGTGTGTAGATCCCTGCTTAAATGGACCTTGCTCTTACAACGCCCTTTGCAGAGTACTTAACCATTCACCCATCTGCACATGCAAGTCTGGTTACCAGGGTGACCCATTCTCCTCCTGTGAACCTATTACAGTTAGAGTAGAGGAACCACCAAAGAATCCCTGCTCACCTAATCCATGCGGACCGTTTTCAGAATGTAAAACAGTTAATGGCCACGCTGCTTGTTCTTGCCTTCCAAATTATATTGGCAGCCCACCAAACTGCAGACCAGAGTGCTTCCTCGATCCAGACTGTCCTACAGACCAAGCTTGCGTTCAAGAAAGATGTTCAGACCCATGTCCAGGCTCCTGTGGATTTAATGCCGAGTGTCGTGTTGTTCTTCATAAGCCGCAATGCTATTGTGTCGCTGGTTACACTGGAGATCCCTTCCAAGGTTGTTCCCCTATTCCACCTGAGCCACCACGAATTGAAGAGATTCGGGATCCTTGTAATCCGTCACCTTGTGGAGCAAATGCGGAATGTATCGAGAAAAATGGAGCAGGTGCTTGTGTGTGTATTCCGGAATATCATGGAGATCCATACAGTGGCTGTAGACCTGAATGCGTTACAAATCCTGACTGTCCTTCAAACAAAGCTTGCATGCGAAACAAGTGTGCAGATCCGTGTCCTGGAGTTTGTGGCTATAATGCAAACTGTAGAGTTTACAATCACGTGCCCACATGCACTTGTGATGAAGGTTATGAAGGAAATCCCTTCCAAGGATGTCAACAACGACCACAAAGAATACCAGCACCTGAACCAGAGCGGGATCCGTGTGTACCCTCACCTTGTGGACCGTACAGTCAGTGTCGCGTTCAAAACGGACTGGCTGTTTGTAGCTGTAAAGAAAATTATATCGGAAGTCCACCAAACTGCAGGCCTGAATGTGTGGTGAGCTCGGAATGTCCACAGGATAAAGCATGTGTGCAACAGAGATGCGTGGACCCATGTATTCAAAATGGACCTTGTGCTCCAACTGCTGTTTGCAAAGTTAACAATCACTCGCCAATCTGCACTTGTCCACCAAATCATGAAGGAGATCCTTTCGTAAGCTGTCAACTGAGAGTGGAGCCGGTTCGAGTGGAACATGTAGATCCCTGCAGTCCTTCGCCATGTGGACCCTATGCCGAATGTAAAAGAATTAACGAACAAGCAGCCTGTTCATGTCTGCCTGGCTATATTGGACGACCACCTAATTGCCGACCTGAGTGTACCATTGACCAGGATTGTCCAAGCGACAAAGCGTGTTCTGTTGAGAAGTGTGTGGATCCTTGCCCAGGTGCGTGTGGAAGTAACACCAACTGCAGAGCAGTTTCCCACCGACCCCAATGTCATTGCATTGTTGGTTATGAAGGTGATCCGTACGTGGGATGCTTCCACAAACCTGAACCACCCAGACAACTTCCACCTCCTGAACGTCTTGATCCCTGTAACCCATCACCTTGTGGAGCCAACGCTGAATGTCGCGTTAGAAATGGCGCAGGAGCATGTATCTGTTATCCCGAATATTTTGGAGACCCCTACGTGGAATGTCGTCCTGAATGTGTGCTCAACCAAGATTGTCCAAATGACAAGGCTTGTATACAAACCAAGTGTAAGGATCCATGTCCCGGGGTTTGTGGACATAACGCGGAATGTCACGTTTATAATCATCATCCCACCTGTCAATGTCTCACTGGCTATACTGGACAGCCCCTTCAAGGCTGCCAGCTTATTCGAGTGGAACCACCAAGGCCTACACAACCCCATGACCCATGTCATCCATCTCCTTGTGGGGCATATGCTCAGTGTCGCAACAACAATGGAGTAGCTCTCTGCTCTTGTCTCCCAAATTACATTGGTCATCCTCCAAATTGCCGACCAGAATGTGTTACAAGTTCGGAGTGCCCACTGGACAAAACTTGTGTAAATATGAGATGTACAAATCCCTGTGAACAAGGACCTTGTGCACCAACCGCTCAATGTAGGGTGGTCAACCACAGTCCTCTCTGCAGCTGTCCTCAAGGTTATCGTGGAGACCCCTTTTCTGGATGCCATCCAGAACCGAGACAACCTGACCCTGTGCCAAGTAATCCATGTGACCCATCACCATGTGGACCTAATAGTGAATGTAGAGTTATTAATGGACAAGCTGCTTGCTCTTGCAGAGAAAACTATCAAGGACGTCCACCAAATTGTCGCCCAGAGTGTACCATCAATCAAGACTGTCCTCATGACAAGGCCTGTATGTCAAACAGATGTGAAAATCCTTGTCGAGGTGCCTGCGGCTATAATGCTGAATGTAAAGTGTGGAATCATCAGGCTCAATGCTACTGTCTTCAGGGATACACCGGCGATCCATTTAGTGGATGCCAAAGAATTCCAGAACCCCCACCGGAAATCATCAGGGAGGAAATTTTGGATCCTTGCAATCCATCGCCTTGTGGAGCCAATGCTCAATGCACAGTACGAAGTGGTGCGGGAGCTTGTCAATGCTTACCAGAATACTTTGGCGACCCATACAACGGATGTAGGCCAGAATGTGTGCAAAATCAAGACTGTCCAACTAATCGAGCTTGTACGCGAAATAAATGTGTGGATCCTTGTCCCGGTGTTTGTGGATTTAATGCGCAGTGTAATGTAATCAATCATGTGCCTACATGCACCTGCCAGCAAGGTTATGTGGGAGACCCATTCCAGGGATGTCGTCAACCGCCGCCACCACCACCAACTTATTTGCCACCGAGACCTGTCCGTACAAATCCATGTCAACCAAGTCCATGTGGACCTTACAGTACTTGCAAGGAAGTGAATGAAGTGGCTGTCTGCTCTTGTCAATCGGGCTATATTGGAAGTCCACCAAATTGTAGACCTGAGTGCGTTACCAACTCGGAATGTCCATTGGACAAGGCTTGCTTGAGGCAAAAGTGTGAGGATCCATGTCTCTCTGGACCTTGTGCTCCTACAGCGGTGTGTCGTACACACAACCATTCCCCACTTTGCTCGTGTCCTCCAGACTACACTGGTAATCCATTTAGTGGATGTACTAAAATTCTGAAGATTGAGGGACCTCCCCCAGATCCCTGTCAACCAAATCCTTGTGGACCTTACTCCGTTTGTAAAGTTGTTAATGGTCAGGGAGCTTGCTCTTGTCAAGCGGGTTATATCGGAGCTCCGCCAAATTGTAGACCAGAATGTGTCATCACTCCAGACTGTCCTTTGGACAAGGCTTGTATCCGAGAAAAATGTGAAGATCCTTGTCCCGGTGCTTGTGGATATAATGCGCAGTGCCGCGTTAATAACCACAACCCACAGTGCTCATGTAATCCAGGCTATACTGGAGATCCTTTCTCTGGATGTCATCCAATCCCACCACCGCCACCGGAAGTTATCAAGCAAGAAATTCTGGATCCTTGCAACCCTTCACCTTGTGGAAGCAATGCGTACTGTAAGGAGAGAAATGGTGCTGGAGCTTGTCAGTGTCAACCTGAATACTTTGGAGATCCCTACTCTGGATGCAGACCGGAATGTGTTACAAATGAAGACTGTCCCCAGAACAGGGCATGTGTCAACCAAAAGTGTAAAGATCCCTGTCCCGGTGTATGTGGAATTAATGCGGATTGTCATGTTAGGAGCCACGTTCCAAATTGTGTTTGTTACACGGGCTATATTGGAGATCCATTTAGAGGCTGTCATCAACCACCTCCACCGCCTCCCCCACAAAAGCATGAGCCACCAAGAGATCCTTGCCATCCATCACCGTGCGGGCCTTACAGCAGCTGTAAATCAAACAATGGAGTTGCAGTCTGCTCTTGTCTCTCTGGTTACACCGGAAGTCCACCAAACTGCAGACCTGAATGCTTATCCTCCTCGGAATGTCCATTGGACAAGGCGTGCATGCAGCAAAAGTGTGTTGACCCTTGTCCCGGACCATGTGCTCCATCCGCACAATGCCGAGTTGTGAACCACTCACCTATCTGCTCATGTCCTCCCGACCAAATTGGTGACCCATTTGTTAGCTGCGCTCCAAAACCACCACAGCGACAAGAAGAGCCTTCCAACCCATGCGTACCATCGCCTTGTGGAGCTTACGCGGAATGCAAAGTTCTTAATGGCGTTGCGGCTTGCTCTTGTTCACCAGGCTATATTGGCTCCCCACCTAGCTGTCGACCTGAATGTGTTATGCACGAAGAGTGTGCTAGTCACCTGGCTTGTATGCAGCAAAAGTGTAGAGATCCTTGTCCAGGTTCCTGTGGTCATAACGCAGACTGTCGGGTACTTAACCATAATCCTCAATGTTACTGTCGTCAAGGCTTCCGAGGAGATCCTTTCTTTGGCTGTGAGCCCATCCCACCAGAACCAATTCAACCAGTTAAACAAGAAACTGTCAATCCTTGTCATCCATCACCTTGTGGAGACAATGCTCAGTGTGCAGAAAGAAATGGGGCGGGATCCTGTACTTGTCTGCCAGAATACTTTGGAGATCCATACACCGGATGTAGACCAGAATGTGTACTTAATCAAGACTGTCCGAATAATAAACAGTGTCTTCGGAATAAGTGTGCTGATCCTTGTGTCGGCGTCTGTGGAAGTAACGCCCAGTGTACTGCATTTAATCACATTGCTAATTGCAATTGTCTGCCTGGCTATAGTGGAGATCCGTTCCAGTATTGTACTCGCATTCCAGAGAGAATTGAACCTCAACCAACTCAAGCACCACAAGATCCTTGCCAACCTTCACCATGTGGGCCTAACAGTCATTGTCGCAATCAAAACGGATATGCCATTTGTTCTTGTCGCCAGGAATATGTGGGTACCCCACCAAATTGTCGACCAGAATGTACCTCATCGTCAGAGTGTGCATTAGACAAGGTGTGTCAGAACTTTAAATGCGTGGATCCATGTCCAGGACCCTGTGCACCGAATGCCAAATGTCGCGTTGTCAATCACTCGCCAATTTGTTCTTGTCCTCCGGACCAAACTGGAGATCCATTTTACTCCTGTAGGCAAATCGTTAAACAAATCGAAGCACCCCAAGAGCCATGCAACCCGTCACCATGTGGAAACAATGCGGAATGCCGTAATATCAATGGACAAGCTGCTTGTTCATGTCGTGTTGGATATATTGGAGCTCCGCCAAGTTGTCGACCTGAATGTTCTGTTCATCCGGAATGTCCTAGTGACCGAGCCTGTCTTAATAGCAAGTGTGCTGACCCATGTCCAGGAACTTGTGGATATAACGCCAACTGCAAAGTTTACAATCACTCGCCTCAATGCTTTTGTGATCCAGGTCACACTGGAGATCCTTATCGGGGCTGTTCTGTTATCCGAATTGAGGAACCCCCACCAAGAGCTCCAGAAATAGTTGATCCTTGCTCCCCATCCCCCTGTGGAGCTAATGCTCGCTGTACAGTAAGGAATGGTGCAGGTGCTTGCACATGCATTGAAGAATATCAAGGTGATCCCTATGCCGGATGCAGACCCGAATGCGTACAAAATACAGACTGTCCAACAAACAAAGCTTGTCTTCAAAGCAAATGTCAAGATCCCTGCAGAGGTGTCTGTGGATATAATGCTGCTTGTAGTGTGAGAAATCATGTACCAGTTTGCGAATGTCTGCCCGGCTACACCGGTCAACCATTTTCCGGTTGTCATAGAATCCCACCTCCGCCACCTCCACCAAGGCATGAACCACCTCCACCCCAAGATCCTTGCCAACCATCTCCTTGTGGTCCTTACAGTAATTGTAGAAATCAGAATGGTGTAGCATCATGCTCATGTCAACCTGGATATATTGGAGCGCCACCATCTTGCCGTCCAGAATGTCTGACAAACAGTGAATGTCCAAGGGACAAAGCATGTTCTCAACAAAAGTGTGTAGATCCTTGCCTTTCTGGACCTTGTGCTCCTTCCGCACAATGTCGTGTTGTTAACCATTCCCCAATATGCTCTTGTCCTCAAGGCTATGAAGGGGATCCATTTTATAGCTGTACGGTTATCAGGCAAAAGATTGAACCACCACCTCAAGATCCCTGCGTACCATCACCTTGTGGAGCGAATGCGGATAGTAGAGTTGTGGGCGACAGGTGCCAGTGTTCTTGCCGTGCAACTTATATTGGATATCCACCCAACTGTCGTCCTGAATGTGTGATAGACTCGGATTGCCCCAGTGACCAAGCTTGTCTTCAAGAGAAATGCAGAAATCCATGTGATGGCACTTGTGGCGTGAACGCGGAATGCCGCACATTGAATCACCGACCTCAGTGCTTCTGTTTCTCGGGCTATGAGGGAAATCCGTACGTCGAATGTCGACAAATTGTTCATGAGCCACCAAGAATTGAACATCACGATCCTTGTAACCCATCGCCATGTGGAACAAATGCTGTTTGTAAAGAGAGGAATGGTGCTGGCGCTTGTTCCTGTATTCCAGAATACTTTGGTGATCCCTACTCCGGCTGTAAACCAGAGTGTACAATTAATCAAGACTGTCCAAGAGAGAAAGCATGTTCCAACCATAAGTGTGTGGATCCCTGTCCAGGAGTATGTGGTCACAATGCCCAATGCTCTGTTGTAAACCATCATCCAACTTGTACATGTTATCCTGATTATGAGGGTAACCCCTTCTCTGCCTGCCATCCCAGGCCACCTCCACCACCAGAACCGCAACCTCCTCCAAGAATCACGGATCCATGTAATCCATCTCCATGTGGAAACTACGCGGAATGCAGAAATCATAATGGAGTTGCCATCTGTTCTTGTCGCCAAGGTTATATTGGAGCTCCTCCAAACTGCAGACCTGAATGCATCGTCAATTCCGACTGTAGCTTGACAAAATCCTGCCAACAGCAAAAATGTATGGATCCCTGTAGCCCATCTCCTTGCGGAAATAATGCTCACTGTAAGGTTATCAATCACTCTCCGATATGCTCTTGCAACCAAGGTTTCAAGGGTGATCCATTTAATGGCTGTGAACGAGAAGTTATAATCCAACAACCTAAACAAGATCCATGCTCACCATCTCCATGCGGACCTTATGCTACTTGTCGTGTTATTGGGGATACTGGAGCTTGTTCCTGTGACGCTGGTTATATCGGTAGACCACCAAACTGCAGACCTGAGTGCGTCCATAATGAGGAATGTCCTTCAGACAAGGCTTGTCAAAATCAACGCTGTGTTAATCCTTGTGGCAACTGTGGAGTTAATGCGGAATGTAGAGTGATAAATCATCATGCCAATTGTCAATGTTTCCCGGGATACACTGGTAGCCCTGCAAGTGCTTGTTATCTTGTTGAAAGGACGACAACTCCAAGACCAACTGAAAGACCAAGGAATCCCTGTGAACCTTCACCTTGTGGAATAAATGCACAGTGTAGAGTTCAAAATGGTGCGGGATCTTGTAGCTGTAGAACTGGCTACTTTGGAGATCCATATCACGAGTGTAAATTGGAGTGTGAGGAAAATAGCCACTGTGACACCACGAAAGCATGTATCGCTTATAAATGCAAGGATCCCTGTCCTGGAACTTGTGGATTGTATGCGGAGTGTAGTGTCCAAAGACACATTCCAACTTGTACCTGTCCACCAGGATATACCGGAAATGCGTTTGCAAGATGTCATCCAATTCCACCGGAACCACCTAAGCCTGTAATAAGAACAAACCCTTGTCAGCCATCACCTTGTGGACCTTACAGTCAGTGTCAGGAAAGGAATGAGCAGGCAATTTGTACATGTCAACAAGGCTATATCGGTCAGCCACCAAATTGTCGACCGGAATGTGTGGTTAGTTCGGAGTGTCCATTAGACAAGGCTTGTAGTCGGCAAAAGTGTGTGGATCCTTGTCCCGGTGTTTGTGGAAGGGAAGCTGTTTGTCGCGTTAATAATCATAGCCCATTGTGCAGTTGTCCACCAGGTTACAGAGGAGATCCGTTTTCATACTGTAGCCCAGCGCCACCTCCGCCACCACCTCCACCACAACGAGAAGAACCACCAAGAGATCCCTGTCAGCCTTCGCCATGTGGTCAGTACGCAGATTGTAGACAAATTGGTGACAGAGCTAGTTGCTCTTGTCAACGTAATTATATCGGAAGTCCACCAAATTGTAGACCGGAATGTGCCACAAGTTCAGAATGCCCCAGTCATCTGGCCTGTGTTAATTACAAGTGTGTTGATCCATGTCCCGGAAGTTGTGGAGCGAATGCGCAATGTAATGTTGTTAATCATTTGCCAGTTTGCACGTGTGTTCAAGGATACACCGGAAATCCATTTTCGGCTTGTTACCCAATGCCAACCGAACCTCCAAGAATTGAAATTAGTGATCCTTGTAATCCATCACCTTGCGGACCCAATGCACAATGTACAGAAAGAAATGGAGCGGGTGCATGCACCTGTCTTCCTGAATATTTCGGTGATCCTTATTCCGGTTGTCGCCCTGAATGTGTTACCAATACGGAATGTCCAAGAGATAAGGCTTGTGTTCGTCAAAAGTGTGTGGACCCTTGTCCTGGAGTTTGTGGTCAAAATGCAGAGTGCTCAGTTTACAATCATGCGCCAACCTGTACTTGTATACAAGGTTATGTGGGAGATCCGTTTTATGCGTGTCGCAGAGAAGAACCTCCACCACCCCCACCACCAAAGCATATACCAAGAGATCCATGTCAACCATCACCATGCGGACCATACAGTCAGTGTAGGGCTCACAATGATCAGGCCATTTGCACATGTCTACCTAATTATGTTGGTTCGCCACCATCTTGCAGACCTGAATGTGTGGTCAACTCGGAGTGTCCTTTGAATAGGGCCTGTGTTCAACTGAAATGTATAGATCCCTGTCCCGGTGTATGCGGTGGAGGTGCTAGATGCGATGTTCGAAATCACTCGCCATTCTGTACATGTCCTCCAGACCATACAGGAGATCCATTTAGAGGATGTTATCCCATACCACCTCCTCCACCGGAAGTGAAATCAACGCCAAGACCCACAGATCCCTGCATACCTTCACCATGCGGACCAAATGCGGATAGTACACCTCAAGGAGATAGATGCCATTGTACTTGTCGTCAAGGTTACATTGGATCCCCTCCAAATTGTAGACCAGAGTGTGTTACTAATCAAGACTGCCCATCAGATCAAGCTTGCAGTCAGTATAAATGCAGACCTGTTTGTGGTCAAGGAGTTTGCGCTCCAACGGCTAAATGTAGTGCGGTTAATCATGCTGCAGTTTGTTCTTGCCCTGATGGCACCACTGGTGATCCGTTTTACAGCTGTCAACATATTCCTCCTCCCCCACCAGAGAGGAAAGATCCATGTAATCCAAGTCCATGTGGTCCGGGAGCCTACTGTCGAGACATCGGTGGCGTTGGAAGTTGCCAATGTATTGAAAATTATTTTGGAGACCCTTACACCGGATGTCGACCAGAATGTACGAATGATTATGATTGTCCTAGTACGAAATCTTGTAAAAATACCAAATGTGTGGATCCATGTCCTGGTGTTTGCGGTCTTAATGCCCAGTGTGATGTACGACAACACGTGCCCATTTGTACTTGTTATCCTGGCTATCAAGGAAATCCATTTTCGGCATGTCATCGCATTCCGGAACCTCCACCAGAGCCGGAAAGAGTTCAAGATCCTTGTGTACCTTCACCTTGTGGACCATACAGTCAAACTAGGAGTACTGGCACAACATGTCAATGCTCTTGTCTCACTGGCTACATTGGCTCTCCACCAAACTGCAGACCAGAGTGTACCGTTAACTCGGAGTGTCCATTGGACAAAGCTTGTTCCCAACAAAAGTGCGTTGACCCCTGTCTTCAGAATCCTTGCGCCCCCAATGCAGAATGCAGAGTTCGAAATCATTCTCCCATCTGCTCCTGTCCCGCTGGTCAACAAGGAGATCCATTTATTAGATGTTACCCAATTGTTAAAGAAATTACAAGGGAACCTGAGCGAGATCCTTGTCAGCCGTCACCTTGTGGAGATAACGCCATTGCCACAAGACTTGGAGATCGATGCAGTTGCTCTTGTCGTCCAAACTATCAAGGAAGTCCTCCATTCTGCAGAGCGGAATGTGTGGTTGACTCAGATTGCCCCAGTAGTCTGGCTTGTCGTCAAATGAGATGCGTAGATCCGTGTCCAGGCGCCTGTGGAGTTAATGCAGAATGTAACGCTTTAAATCACAGTCCAGTTTGCAGATGTATTTTGAATTATATCGGAAATCCACTGGCCTACTGTAGTCCCCCACCACCACCACCTCCACAAATTAAAGAAGAACCTAGAGATCCCTGCAGACCTTCACCTTGTGGATCGAATGCGGAGTGTACAAATAGAAATGGTGTGGGATCTTGTACCTGTATTCCCGAACACTTTGGAGATCCCTATGTAGCTTGTAAACCAGAATGTTCAGTTAATCAGGATTGTGACAGGACAAAGGCTTGTGTTCGAAACAAGTGTAAAGATCCTTGCCCAGGAGTATGTGGAATTAATGCGAGATGCGAAGTTCAAAACCACTTCCCAGTTTGTATCTGTCCGGATGGTTATCAGGGCGATGCATTTATTGAGTGTAGACCTAGACCACCACCACCAGAAATCCAACCAGTGAGAAGAGATCCATGTCAGCCAAGTCCATGTGGTCCATACAGTCAATGTAGGGCTCACAATGATCAGGCTATTTGCTCTTGCTTGGCAACTTACATTGGATCACCACCAAACTGCAGACCTGAGTGTACTATTAATTCGGACTGTCCACTGGACAAAGCTTGTAAGAATTTGAAGTGTGTGGATCCTTGTCCAGGAAGTTGTGGATTTAATGCGGATTGTAAGGTGGTTAATCATCAAGCTTTCTGCAGTTGTCGTGCTGGATATCAAGGAGATCCATTCAATGGCTGTCAACGTATTCCACCCCCGCCTCCACCGGAAGTTGTGAGAGAGCCTCCAAGAGATCCCTGTGATCCACCACCTTGTGGAGCTAATGCGGATAGTCGAGTAGTAGGTGACAGGTGTCAATGCTCTTGTCGTGCTACTTTTATTGGATCACCACCCAACTGTCGCCCAGAATGTACTGCCAACTCAGATTGCCCCTCTCATCTTGCCTGTATTCGTCAGAAATGTCAAGATCCTTGTCCTGGAAGCTGTGGAACAAATGCGTTGTGCACGGTGGTCAACCACAGTCCAGTCTGTACTTGTCTTGCTGGCTATATTGGAAACGCTTTTAGCTATTGTTATGAAGAACCCAAAAGACAACCTGAACAGCCAAGGGATCCTTGTAACCCAAGCCCTTGTGGAAGTAATGCCCAATGTCACAACAGAAATGGGGTGGGTGCTTGTACATGTCTTCCAGAATACTTTGGAGATCCATATGCCGGATGTAAACCAGAATGTGTGACGAATTCAGAATGTCCGAGTCACCGAGCTTGTCGCAGAAATAAGTGTGAGGATCCTTGTCCTGGTGTTTGTGGCGTGAATGCAGTTTGTCGAGTGGTTAATCATGTGCCCAACTGTAATTGTATTGATGGCTATGAAGGCAATCCCTTCTCGGCTTGTAGACTGCCACCTCCTCCTCCTCTGCAAACGACGCCAAGACCCAAAATTCAAGATCCTTGTCAACCATCCCCATGCGGACCTTATAGTGAATGTAGAAATTTGAATGGAGTTGCAAGCTGTCATTGTCTCCCAACTTATACCGGAAGTCCACCATTTTGCAGACCGGAATGTACTGTTAACAGTGATTGTCCTTTGAGCCAAGCTTGTAGAAATCAAAAGTGTGTGGATCCTTGTCCAGCTTGTGGAGAAGGTGCGGATTGCAGGGCTATCAGTCACTCAGCCATTTGCTCATGTCCTCAAGGTTATCAAGGAGATCCATTTATAAGATGTACGAGAATTCCTCCTCCTCCACCACCTCCACCTGTGGCACCAAAACAAACTGTTAATCCTTGCGTGCCATCGCCATGCGGACCTAATTCCGATTGTCGTCCAACTGGACCTACACCAACTTGTACTTGTCGCCAAGGATATATTGGTTCACCTCCTAACTGTCGACCTGAATGTATTTCTCATGATGAGTGTGCTTCCATCCATGCCTGCATTCAAAACAAGTGCGGTGATCCTTGCCGAGGTGCCTGTGGTTATGACGCAGAATGTCGGGTTATCAATCACACACCAATTTGCACTTGTCTACCAGGCTTTGAAGGTGATCCATTCCGTGGATGTTCCAGAGTTAGAACCCCGCCTCCTCCACCACCACCTAGAGACCCTTGTCCAGTTTGTGGATCCAATGCCCGATGTGAATTAAGAGGAGACTCTGGCTACTGCAAATGTGATCCTGAATACTTTGGAGATCCTTACGTAGGCTGCAAGCCAGAGTGTGTGCTGAATACAGACTGTCCACCTCACAAAAACTGTAGAAACTACAAATGTATGGATCCTTGCATTGGAACATGTGGAATTCATGCCACTTGCACCGTCCGTAACCACTCACCAATTTGTACTTGTGATCCTGGCTATATTGGAGATCCATTTTTGGAATGTAGACTTAAACCAACTGAGCCTCCACCACTGATAAGACGAGATCCTTGTCAACCATCACCCTGTGGGGCGTACAGTCAGTGCCGAGATATTAATGGAGTTGCTAGCTGCAGTTGTCTCCCAACTTATATCGGTTCCCCGCCAAACTGCAGGCCAGAATGTATTTACAATGAAGACTGTCCGCTGGACAGAGCCTGTCAACACGAAAAATGTGTGGATCCTTGCCCAGGCTCTTGTGGTTTTAATGCTCAGTGCCGTGTAGTAAACCATAATCCAATTTGTGTTTGTGAGTCTGGTTATACCGGAGATCCATTCTCAGGATGTCGACGAATTCCACCCCCACCACCTCCAGAAATTGTCAGAGAACCTCCACCTCGAAATCCTTGTGTGCCATCACCGTGTGGACCAAATGCAGACAGCAGAGTAGTTGGCGACATTTGCCAGTGTAGTTGTCGCGATACCTTTATCGGCTCACCACCTTACTGCCGACCGGAATGTGTTTCCAATCCCGAATGTTCCACAAGAATGGCTTGTATTGGAAATAAATGTAAGGACCCTTGTCCCGGAAGTTGTGCACCATCAGCTCAGTGTACTGTGGTGAATCATTCTCCAATTTGTA
Source organism: Entomobrya cf. arborea Gr-Col-00668 (assembly GCA_034699025.1). Classification (NCBI taxonomy): domain Eukaryota; kingdom Metazoa; phylum Arthropoda; class Collembola; order Entomobryomorpha; family Entomobryidae; genus Entomobrya; species Entomobrya cf. arborea Gr-Col-00668. The sequence continues at coordinate 22,182 of JAQIWN010000229.1, forward strand.
CATGTCCACCTGGTTATATTGGAGATGCATTTAGTTACTGTCGACTTGAACCACCTCCACCAGTCAAACGAGATCCTTGTCAGCCGTCACCTTGTGGAGAAAATGCACTTTGTACACGACACGGAGATTCGGGAAGCTGCTCTTGTCCACCTAATTATCTTGGGGATCCTTATGTACGCTGTAGACCAGTTTGTCTTGTCAACTCAGATTGCCCCTCAGATCGCTTCTGCTTCCAACAAATTCGTTGTGATGACCCTTGTCCTGGAACTTGTGGGGTTAACGCGGAATGTCGCGCAGTAAATCATCGTGCCAACTGTGAATGTCTACCAGGCTATGAAGGAAATCCGTTTGCTTACTGTAGTCGTATAATAGTCAATATTCCTACTGAACCACCTCAACATCCACCGCCACCACCTCCACCAAGAGTAGTATGTGGCACCAATGCCCTCACATCAACAGATGCCAACGGTCAAACCGTTTGTCGCTGTCCACCCGAATATAATGGAGATCCTTACATAAGCTGCAGGCCAGAATGCGTCACCGATGACGAATGTGACAGAAGTAAAGCCTGCGTCAGAAATAAATGCGTAAATCCGTGCAGCTCCGGTGTATGTGGATATCGTGCACTTTGCGAGGTCCGTAACCACCGTGCCAGCTGCGTGTGTCCAGATGGCCTCACCGGAAATCCGTTTTCATCCTGTCATGAAATTCCTCGAGCTCCTCCACCACCTGAGCCAGTAGTCGATCCTTGCTATCCCTCACCTTGTGGAATTAACGCCCAATGCTCATCCCGACCAGGATCCCGTCATGCCACTTGCACATGTCCCCCACATCTTCAATATGGCTCGCCATATGTTGAATGTAAACCTGAGTGTGTGGGTAACTCGGATTGTCCCAGTTATCTGGCATGTGTCGCCCAACGTTGTACAGATCCCTGTCCAGGTGCCTGTGGAAGCAATGCCCGTTGTCGCGCTGTCAATCACCAAGCTCAATGCTACTGTCCGCCAGGTACTGAAGGAAACGCGAGAATTCGCTGTGCAGAACGAGTAATCGTACAACCACCGAAACCTAAACCAGAATGTGAAATAGATCCAGATTGTCCCCATGACAAAACTTGTGTGAGAAACCGTTGCCAGGATCCTTGTCTGAACACAATTTGTGCACCAACTGCAGAATGTAGAGCTAGTAACCACAGAGCCGTTTGTAATTGTCGGGAAGGAGAAACTGGAGATCCGTACAGAAGATGTTATGTGCTGGGATGTCGTAGCGATTCAGAATGTAATTATGATCAAGCTTGTATCAACAAAGACTGTGTGAATCCCTGTTTGTATGACAAGTGCGGTACTAATGCGGAATGCCGACCTTCTAACCACCGTGCCCAGTGCTACTGTCCTGAAAGATTTTTCGGAAATCCGAGAATAAGATGTGAACGACCTCAGTGTGTGAGCGATGAGGAGTGTCCGTATTACTTGGCTTGTAGAAATGAGAAATGTGTGGATCCTTGTAAATGTGCACCGGAAGCGAGTTGCAGTGTGTTTAATCATCGACCAACTTGTGAGTGTCCGCCAGGAACGGAGGGAAATCCGACTGTGAGGTGTACGCAGATTAAGGTGGTGCAGGAGGTGATCAGATATGAGTGTCAGGTGGATGGCGATTGTCCGAGTAGATTGGCTTGTATTGAGCATCACTGTAGAAATCCTTGTACGTATGGAAAGCCTTGTGGAATTAATGCGGAGTGTCATGTTCAAGATACACTGCCAAATAGGCTGATGACTTGTCAGTGTCTGCCAGGTTATATTGGAAATGCGAGGGTGGAGTGTAGAATACGTAAGTCAAAAGAAAAAAAGGATGATTGACCAAACACAAAAATTGGGGGAAAGAGTTTAATATTTGTCACCACTAATTTTTTTTACCAGATGGTTTATTTTACAGATCCAAAAAATGTCACAAGAACAATTCCATACTTCACCATTATAATAATTAACTTGCACACAAAATAATTGATTACATAAAAAAGTGTACTAAAATACTGAGGGAAAATATACTTGATTAAAATTATGTGAATGAATGAGAGTGTGCTAACTAAATAAGACTATTAACTGTACATTTTTATCCCATTTCTTTATTTACGTCACACTGACAAAAATTAATAACAAATATACACAGTTTAATTCATTTAAAAATTTTATACACAACATTTTTTAACAAAAGAGTCAGTTGATTTTTAGAGAAACGGGAACAATTTATTTTAAATGGAATAATTAGTTAATTGAGTTTGACTTGAAATTATGTGTAGAACCAACACCAGCTCCAGGTTGCACCAGCGACGGTGACTGTTCCTCTCGCGAGGCTTGTCGCCGAGGTCAATGCGTTAATCCTTGCAGAGTTGCTAATCCTTGTGCTCAAAATGCGGAATGTGAAGTGATCAGTCACACGGCTCAATGTAAATGTCCACCTGGCCTGTTCGGAGATCCATACCGAAGTTGTTATCCAAGTAAGTAATCATTTCCTTCATGATCACGCTTAATTAGTTGACTTATTAGTAAATATTTACGAGAATGGAGCATGAATTTATAAACAAGTTTTATATCAAAATTTACTTTAATTGTTTGACCACTAAAATTTTATAGTATGCAATTTTTTATACTTATTTTGCTGCATGACTAATTAGCAATTTAATTTTTTTACTCGCCGTTGCCACAAATTTTTAAACATAGTTTAGTCATATTACCAATTACCAATCATGATCACTAAAAAATATACACGACACCGGAAACATAATTAAGCACACGACGATAATGATTTTATATTTCATTTATTCGTTCAACCATTAAAATATGACTAACTATTTTGTTTGTACGCTATGGTAACAATTAATTGCTTTTATAACCAAAAAAATAATTAATGTAGCTGAACCTCGACCTGGAAGACAATGCGCTGCAGACGTTGACTGTAACAATATCAATGTATGTCTGAGAAGCCAATGCCAAAACCCCTGCTTTGTTGCTAACCCTTGTCCTGAAACGACAATATGTAAACCGTTTGAACACAAACCATTCTGTTGTCCTAAAGTTGACAATAACAACCGTAACAGCGACGGTGCAATTGAATGCTATTCAGGTATACATGAATTACATGAAAAAATAAACAAACTAACAAAAAAATTACACTACAGAAAAACATGTACATTTGGTTAACAAAAGATTTCTACTAAACTAACAAACTGCTTTACTTGTAAAAAAAAATGCTTTAAAGTAATTCGTTTAGCGGTTTTGGCTAAAAAGTAGTCTTTTGTAGTTATTTTTTTAAATGTCTGCTTTGTATTTATTGGTGGCTTTCATTAATTAGTTTTTTGGTTACACTATAATTTTACTATTGTCCAATTATAATTTACTCAGGTGAAAAGCCACAGTGTACCGTGGACAATGACTGTCTCCAAAGTGAAGCCTGTGTGAGCCAAGTATGTCGAGACCCCTGTGCCGTGCAAAATCCTTGCGGAACCAGTGCCATTTGTCGGGCTAGCAACCATCGCCCACTTTGTATTTGTCCACAAGGCTGGGCCGGTAATCCACAATTGCGTTGCTACAAACGTAAGTCCCCCAAAAATGTTTAAATTCTTTCCAAAGTATTTACCGAAATGACAAAATATTTATTTTTAATTATTTTTAGCGGAATGTACCAGTGATCCTGACTGTCCTCAAGACCGACAATGTATCAATGAAAAATGCGTGGATCCTTGTTCGTACGGGGCTGTTTGCGCTTCCAGCGCCCGGTGCCGTGCTATCGCCCACAGAAGTCAATGCTACTGTCCACCTGGAACCCAAGGAAATCCACTGGAAGCCTGTGTCACCGTTGGCTGCCAGAGTAACGACGACTGCGCTCAAGACGAGGCTTGTGATGCTGTGAATAGAGTGTGCAGACAAGTCTGCACTCCAGGCGTGTGCGCTCCAGAAGCTTACTGCGAAGGAAGAAAACATCTACCAATTTGTACATGTCGAACTGGAACAACTGGTGATCCATACGTGAGATGTAGAGAAGAGCCCAGACAACCTATTACACCAACAAGGGAATGTGAAGAGGATGCTAATTGTAGGAGTCATCTAACTTGTGTGAATAACATTTGTGTTAATCCGTGCTCCACCGGAAGTCCATGCAGTCCAAGTCAAGAGTGTAGAGTATTGGATACCAGTCCATTTAGATCAGTTGTTTGTCAGTGTCCACCAGACACGACCTTTACGAAGAATGGGTTGTGCGTGAAGATTGTGACTAGTCCAGCTTCCGGTTGTAAATCAGATGGGGAGTGTGGTCTGACTGAGAGATGTTCCCAAGGAAGATGTGTAGATGCTTGTCAATTGGAAGCTTGCGGAGTCAATGCGGTTTGCAAGTCGGTTAATCATCAAGGTATCTGTAGCTGTCCACCTGGTTATCAAGGAAATCCCAGAATTCAGTGTAACGGTAAGTTGAACAAAAAATTGCTTGAAAATTCAAATATCTAAATCAAAATATATTTTTTGATTTGCGACTTTTTGTGTAATACGTTTGAAATTGTTTGATTCTCTGTGTCATACGTCACTTGTGTGTAAATTGTGAAAGCTGAATATTTAAAAATATGAAAATAATTTTATAGTCCCAAAACAAGCGATCCGCTACGAGTGTACGAGGGACTACGACTGTGCAACAGATCAAGCATGTGTACAGCGTGCGTGCGTTAATCCCTGCGCTACTGAAAAGTGTGCAAGCAGCGCGCTCTGTCATGTCCAAAACCATAGCCCAATTTGTAGGTGTCCACAAGGTCAAGTGGGTGATCCAAGAGTGGAATGTAGATTCCCTGAACCACGTAAGCCTCCTTCCTCCTCAAAAAAGCAAACTTCATTCATTGGCAAAGGTTCCGACTTGCGCTGCTGTAAAATAAATATGTGTTGCTTTAAAAAAATGAACCTTGCCATTTGAGATTTGTTTTTTTTTTCAATTCCTGTAAAACCTTTTTTTTTTACCTTGCGTGTTTTTGGACCTTGTGTTTAATTGTGTTCCCTTTCCACCAATTTATTTTTTAGCTCCCATTTCTGTGGGCTGTAGCTCAAACTCTGAGTGCCCATCTGACAAAGCCTGTTTGAATCGGGCTTGTGTTGACCCCTGCGACTGTGGGCCCAATGCGCAGTGCAGAGTGGTCAATCACTATGGTATTTGCATGTGTCCTGAAGGCTTCTCTGGAAATCCCAATTTGGGATGTTACCAATGTAAGAGTTGATTTGATCTACCATCACGGTTATTTTTTGCGTTTCTCACTAGCACTCTCACACTCACTGCCACTGCCTTCCTAATTAAAAAAATATAATATTAAGTTATTTCATAGTCTGCGCTAAAACATTTAACCTTCCACTAAAAACTATCATAATTTTCATAATCATTTCACTAACAAACTGTCTTCTAATTTTCCTCTTGATTTTCCTCCGGTTGAGGTAATTTGGGTTAAAAACATTTTTCACTTTTCTTCCTGGATCTCTAACTTTCATCTTCAGCCTTTTCCCTCTAACAACTTGACTTTCTCTAACGTTTTTAAATGCGCGCTAATCAAATTAAAAATTACAGTTAATTAATTTACTCAGCCTCTACTACTCGGGCCATTCTACATTTACTACTCTACTACTTCTGGGGATTCCATTGTTGTCATTATTCCATTGTTGCCATTTGTTGTAAATATAATTGTTAATGTTTCCTTGCCCTCCCCTTTTAAACCCAAAAGTGGGCTGCTCTAGCGACTCCGAATGCGCCGATGACCAACAGTGCCATAATCGGAACTGCATCAATGCCTGTCGCTTCCGTAATCCCTGCGCCCTCAACGCAATTTGCACCTCATCCTCCCACCGCGCCAACTGCGAGTGTCCCCCCGGCTACGACGGTGATCCATTCACTCGTTGCGAACCAGAAGGTTGCCGGACCCACAACGAATGCCCCTTCAATCGTGTTTGTGTTTCCAAGAAATGTGTGGATCCCTGTGTGTACGACAATAGATGCGCTCCAAACGCTGAATGTATTGCTACAAATCACGCCGCAGTATGTCGCTGTCCCGATAACCTCCCCAGAGGAAATCCCAATTCATTCTGTGAAAAACTTGACGTTGTCGTTGAGCCGCCAGAGTGCACTCAAGATTTCGAGTGTCCCAGAGACCTAGCTTGTATAAATGAAAAGTGCGTGAATCCCTGCAGGGAAATTCATCCTTGCGACAACAGTGCCATTTGTAAAGTAATCAATTCTGTACCTGTGAGAACAATGATGTGTATTTGTCCGGATAACTGGGCGCCGGATCAGAGTGGTCAGTGTAGACCCATTCCACAACAGCTGCCCACACCAGGATGCGCGTCTGATAGCGAGTGTCCTTCGACTGAGGCTTGTGTGAATGGCGTGTGTAGGGACCCATGTGACTGCGGAAGAAATGCGCAGTGCTACGTTCAGAATCATCGGGCCACTTGTGCTTGTAAGGAAGGTCATGAAGGAAACCCAAATATCGCTTGTTATCCAGGTAAAAAAACACAAGAAAAAAAATTATTATTTCAATTGCTGTTTTCAAGTTAATTTACTAATTACTATTTTTTACTTAATGTTTTAGTGGGATGTCGATCCGACTCCGAATGTGACTCCAACAAAGCTTGTATAAAGGGCGAGTGCGTAAATCCCTGCTTACTCGACCAAACCTGCGGCCCCAACGCGGAATGTTTTGTGCCAAACCACCGTGCTGAATGCAAATGTCGCCCAGGCTACCGTGGAAATCCTTACGAAGCTTGTTTCGTCATTGGCTGCAGATCCGACTCCGAATGCCCCAGTGACAAAGCTTGCATAAACTCAGACTGTAGATATCCCTGCCTCAATAGAAATCCCTGTGCCCCTGCCAACTCAATTTGTAGCAATGAAGATCATCAAGCTGTTTGCCGTTGCGAGCCAGGTTTTGTAGGTCACCCATATTTTGCTTGCGACCAAGAACCCAAACCCGAGTGCATTGTTGATAGCGACTGTCCTTCCCAACTGGCTTGCATTAGTGACACTTGTCAAAATCCCTGTAGAGTTATATTACCTTGCACATCGCCAGCTCAGTGTAAAGTAATTGATTCAGCGCCTGTGAGAACTATGATTTGTGAGTGTCCGGATGGTTATGTGGGCGGAAGGAATGCTACTTGTAGACCTGTCAAGCCCTTAGAACCAAGAGGATGTAGGAATGATAATGAGTGCGCGCCGGAACTTGCTTGCTTTTATGGCGTGTGTAGAAATCCATGTCAGTGTGGACCTAATGCGGACTGTCGAATTGTGAATCATAAGCCAGTATGCTCTTGTTTGGATGGCTATGATGGAAATCCAGATTTTGGATGTCATCCTGGTAATTATTGAATATATATATTTTATTTTAAAAAAATAAATGATAACTTTTATAACTAGTGTACTAACTATTATGGTTCTTCTGTTTTAGTTGGCTGTCGATCAAACAGTGAATGTCCTACGACCCACGCGTGTGTCAACCGTAACTGCGAAGCTGTTTGCGCCCCATCTCCCAGACCACCTTGTGGAGTGGGTGCCGACTGTCATGGAATCGCTCACCAAGCCATTTGTCGATGCCCCGTGGGCACAAGAGGAGATCCATTTGTTAGCTGTATTACAATCGGTTGTCAAGCTAATGACGAATGTCCATCGGACAAAGCTTGTATAAATGGACGGTGTGAAAGTCCCTGCGCTATTAACGACGTTTGCGCTCCACCCTCAGAATGTAGAGTTTATGATCATAATGTAGACTGCGCTTGTCCTCCAGGATTTATCGGAAATCGGGGCACTAGTTGCCAAAAGGGTATTTGTACATATTTTAAAAAACCTCCAAAAAAATCTTCCAAACTTTCTTCTGTTTTCTTGCAAGCGCCGATGATGATGATGAAATGCTTATCTTCTTCTTTCTTTTCTCTGTCCAAAAATTTTTGTTGTAAATATTTTGGTTGTTCATTGTCAATGATTTTGCTCCTCTAGTCAAAGTTGGATGCGAGAATGATGGCGAGTGTCCATCACAACTGGCTTGTATCAATGCGCAGTGTAAAAATCCGTGTGAAGAAGGCAGACCTTGTGGTATCAATGCCGAGTGTCGAGTGCTCGACACCCTGCCTGTCAGAACAATGCTATGTGAATGCTTACCAGGTTATCGTGGTAATGCAGCAGTGCAGTGTGATCTTCGTAAGAAACCAAAAAAAATCTTCTCTTCAAAAAAATAACCTGTCTAAAAAAATCTCTTAACCAAAATCCTAATCTCATATTTAAAAAAAAACGCACATAAAAAATAACTACACACATGAGAATCTAATCTAATAATTTTGCTAATTATAAAATAGCTAATATAATTTATAAATCACTTTAGTCACAAAATCACCAAAAAATCAGAACACAAAGTCACAAATGCTTTTTAGTGAATTTATTTGAATGCTAATTTATTTTTGAAATGATTGAATGTTTAAATGTATAGCACCCAAGTGTCCAACAGAAAAGGGATATATTTTGGATGACGGAGGTAAATGCGTTTGTCCACCTGGTTACGGCGTTGATGAGGATGAGCACTGTTTGCCATGTCCAACTGAGAAGGGTATGATGATGGGCTTAGATTTGAGATGCACACTTATTTGCAACTTTGATTTTAAATATTTTTGGCTTTTAATTGTTTTTAAAGGCTTCCGTTTGAATGAGAACGGCCGTTGTATCTGCGCCACCGATAGAAACTTCATCCTGGACTCTCAAGGCAACTGCGTGTGTCCTGAAGGCCAAGGCTATGAAATCCGAAACGGAATATGTGAGCCCATTCCACCCGGTTGTTCAACAGACTCGGACTGTCCCTTGGATAGATTCTGTTACGTTACCAATGGCACTTGCATTAATCCATGTGCACTTAAAGTGTGCGGACAAAATGCCTACTGTACTCCATTGAACCATCAAGCTGTTTGCGTGTGTCCGGAAGGATTGCCTCCAAATCCAAGTGCGGAGGTGTATTGTGGAAGAAGTAAGTCAAATGAAATATTTAACTATATTTTATTCTACTGTCGAAATTATTTAAGTAGCCTTAAAACATAGCAATAATAATACAAAGTTATAGCATAGAAGATTAACATTTAACATTTTTCCAATACAATTTAATAAAAAAAGAACCAGAAGATGGAAGAACAGATTTCCCACAACCGGACATGATGGTCAACTGTCTTGCTGATGGCATTCAAGTGGATGTACACATGCAGCAATCTTATAACAATTCAGATTTCAATGGCCTCTTGTACGTGAAGGGACATTCGAAGGATCCCAACTGCAGAAAATCTGTGCAGTACTTTGCTGGTCCGGTTGACTTTAAAGTCAAGTTTGGATCCTGTGGATTGATGCATGTTGACGTAAGAATTAAAAAAACGCACAAACTTTAACTTTAAATCTAATTCCTACGAAAATTTTCTTAATTAATTTTAAATATTTTTTTAGGGAGAAGCTGGCTTCATTCTAGTTATCCAGAAACATCCAAAACTTGTTACGTTCAACGCACAAGCCTACCACATCAAATGTGTGTACATGACTGGAGAAAAGACGATAACATTAGGCTTCAACGTTTCCATGTTAACCACCGCCGGAACCATTGCCAACACGGGACCCCCACCAACTTGTGTAATGAGAATAGTAGCTGCAAGCGGCGGAGAAATAAACTCTGCAGAAATTGGTGAGTCTCTAATGCTCCGAGTGGAAGTACAACCTTCCTCAATTTATGGAGGATTTGCAAGGCAGTGTGTCGCCAAAACTATGGAAGGGGATGGAGAAAACGAGTACCTGGTCACGGATGATAATGGATGTGCTACAGATCCATCGATATTTGGCGAATGGGAAATTGAACCAGATAGCCAAACGCTGCTGGCGCATTTCAACGCGTTTAAGTTCCCGAGCAGCAGTAGTATTAAATTCCAGTGTAATGTGCGCGTGTGCTTTGGCCGTTGTCAACCGGTAAATAAAATATTAAAAAAATAAGTAAATCAAGTGTGCAGGATAATTTCAATTAATTATATTTTTTGTAATTAGGTGAACTGTCGTGGCCAGAATGCATTTGGAAGGAGGAAGAAGCGTCAAGTATTTGACGACTCGGAGTCGAGTCTTTCATCCCAACTGTCCGCCTACGAGGGACAGCTCCGTGAGGAGGTCACAGTTCAGTCAAATCCCATCTTGGCTCTGGAGCGCCGGGAGGATCGCTTACTAAATCCAACAGAAGGTAAATACAAGATAACCTTACTTACATTTATTATGGTTATCAGATCCTTGCTTATCTTTACATTTATCTTTTTTAGCTCCACAAATTCAAAAGGAGGAAGTATGTGTGTCAATGGTGGGCTTTATAATTTCCCTCATCATCACCGCCCTCCTTGCCCTTGTGGCTGTAGCGGTAGCAGTCTCCTGCTGGCTGCTTGCCTACAGAAGAAGACCCAAGTCAGAGGGACCTCTTCCCCACCCGCCAGAGTTCCCCAATCCCCTTTTCACAACGCCAGAGCCGTTGGCCGAACCCTCACCCGACTACCTCTCGTAGTAAAAAAACACCGGCTAAAAACCAACAACAACCTTAAATAGACTTATTATTATGTATTTAAATCACAATTTTTTATATAGAAACTTAAGTAATTATGATAATGATAATCAACAGAAGAAAAAAAACAACGACATCGAAAAAGAAGAAGACAACCAAGTACATAAAAAGTAATTAATTTTGTATAGCAATTGTTTGTAAATATAAAATAATTTTATACATAATTTCTTGTGGCCAGAAAAATAATAATTTGATGGAAAAAAAGAATCACAGAGACCAAAATAAATAATGTGGGAAACCAGGGGTACATTTTTATACTTGCGAAAAAAATAATACAAACTAGTTTGTAAGGTCATTGTAAAAAATAATCATAATAATAATTATATTAATTACAATTAACCATGTGAGTGTATGTACCAAAAAACCGGAAAGGTTGCTGTAAAAGAAAAAATAATAATTTGTATTTTTTGTCGCCATATAATTTATATAAATTGTTTAAGAAGATGTAAGACGTGTAGCATTTAAAATAATTGTAATTATAAAAATGACAGGTTGATTTTTGACAGCGACAATTTTTTTATTGCAATTGTCTGTGATTTCAGGACATTGACTTCACAGAAAACACAGAAGATAATGAAAATGAAGTATTGTGTATAAAAATTTTATTACTACTTATTTTAAAGACTAAGATCTCTGACTTGATGTGATTCAACCTTTTACAAAATGTTAATAATTTTACTACTGCTACTGACTGACAAAATACATTTTTGTGAAGAAAAAAAAAGAAACATTTTTAATTTACAAGGCAAGTATAATTAATTTAACTGAAGATTTGTATACATTACCCGTTTAGGCAACCTAAATGAAAAACAATTACCATTTAATATTATTTGTACATGATTTTCAAACTGGAAGTTGGGAAAACCCTTTTTGTAAAAAAAAACATAATAATAGTTTGAAAGGAAGAAAAAGTGGAAAGCGAAGGTTGCAGGACAGCTAGATGAATTATAATTATAAATAGGATTACTTTTTAAGTGCACCAAAAACAAAATCAAGTCAGCTTTTTTTTACAAGTAATTATAAAAATTTAAGGACGAGACAAATTTAAAAAAGAAGATGAAGAACAACAACAAGAATTTTTTTGTAATTAAATATTAATCAGGGGAAATTTCTTTCTTTTTTTGGATTTTATATATACCATAATTACTACACGTCTCACCACGCTTGTTTTGTTATGTGTTTTTTATATGTAAAAAGATATGAAATCCAATCATCATCATAAATTAATTATTATATTAATTTTATTAATCCTTAGATCGTAAGAATTTTGTTGCTTTGTATTAACGATTTTGTTATGTAATAATATTATAAATTTTTTGTGTTTTTTTTGAGTGGAACAAATGATGATGATGATGATTAATTAAGTGTGTGAGTGTAATCAGAGTAATTGTTTGTGAAGCACGCCGTTTTTTGTTAACAGTATTTAACAGTTTTTATTAATATATTATTATTACGTTTAGTTATTTTGATGCTGCTGCGTATATATTACCACGAAAAGTTTTGAAGAAGATTTAGTTAAAGTCAAACGTTTTACATTGAAGAAATAAATAAATAAATCATCGAATTACAATTAAAGAAAAAAATAGTAAAAAGTTAAGAGGAATGATTTTGTAAAACTAATTGGATAGAATTGATTGGTGTTTTTTTGTATACTTTTTTATGAATGAAAAAAATGTTATTTGTACGCGCGCTAAACAGTAACCAATTTTTGTTCTACTTAATTATTATTAACAGTAAAAAAATAAAAAAGTTAATGAAGATAAATAATTAAGTAATTAGTCATTAAAAAGATGATTGAGAAGAAGAAGGCGAAAGAAGAGAAAAGAATGAAATGAAAAGTTGGAAGAAATAATTTTCAAAATTTTTTAATGAAATAAAATAAAATATATGTTGTTCAAGAAATTACCCCGATGGTCACGATGATTTTAATGAATAATAAAAATTAATAAATAAATATGTTTGACGAAAACAAAAATTGTTAAAATGCTTAATATTTAACCATTTCTTTCCTAGATTGTCATTCAAGTGCACCTGCTCATTCATCCATCATCATTAGTTTAGTATCATGCATGGGTTTCGAAGTTGCTGAACAAGAAACAAAGCAAATCAAAAACGTTACTTTTGTTTCAATGGTTTCTCAACAAATTCAAACAAAAAAGCGGCAAAACGATGTAACGTCAGTCAGTAATTCTGTATTTGGCTTGTTCCATCTCTCTTCACCAAACCAAAGCACATGTTGTGTTTTTTTAGTTTCATTCTTTCAGTTTGTTAATTAATCAGCTTATTTTTAAAAAAATCATTTTGTTTATTAAAATGTCACCATACACTTTACATTGCTTAGTTTGTGAAAGTAATTTCAGCAGAAGTGATGACTGGGCAAATCATTTGTTTGAAAGCTATCATCAAGATAAGGCGAGGTTAGAATGTGTTGACTGGAATGACATGAGGAAGGAATGTGCATTAGTCGCATTTTTCAGTTGTCCAATAAGCTCATCAGTGTCGGAAGAGATGAAGATCAGTGGCAAGTGTGACGAAGAAAAGTTGCCGTTACTCTTAAGAAATTACTTGCTAATGACTTTGAGTGGTAAAGAAGCATTTAAGGGAGCTCTGCTCTTAACTGATTTTGTGATGTGGAATGAGCAGCCAAAGATGTGTGTTTTGCAATTGGAGAGTCGGTAAGCCTAATAAAATTTAATCTAAAAGCTAATTATTGACTATGTTTAACTTAACTATTTATGTTTCATTTAAAACTAAACCAATGTTTCTTTGTCACAGGGACGTAGTTAACCTGGTTTACACACGATTGGTGAAAGGTGAAAATGGAGTACAAAAGCAACATGAAATTGGAAAACATCTGGTGCAGTTTAAAAAGCTGACGGATTTGCTGGAGCTGGAATGTAAACAATATATTAATTATATCTTTTCAAATCCTTCGTCCTTCAAAAAAATGAAGTACTTCTCAAAACTAATTATCTTTCAAAATTAAACTTGTAGGGAGAGTGCTCATTCCTGGCACCAGTCAGAATCAACTCAAGCGCCGTTATGCAACCGATGATGAAACGTGCCCACAACCGAAAAGGGGAAGAATACACAGTGACAATGCCTTGGATGGATACGCCATTCCCTTCAAAACCAACAAGTCCATCGGCAAATCAAACATGCAAGGTCTTACCAGGCAGTACAACGTCATCATTAAATCTGTGCAAATTCCCAGTCATCTAGTCACCAGAGCGGAAGAAATTAGACAACTAATTAAAAGCGCGTTGTGCCACGCATATCCCAAATGCGAAGTTCTTCTCCTTCGAAGTCATTCCCTCAAGATCAAAAACCGACTGTATAGTGATCAGAACGATATTCTCATATGTGTTTATGGGGGATATACTGAAAAGAAGGGGCTTAAAGTATTGAAAGTCAAAAACATAGTCAATGCTCTACGGAAATATGAGAAAATTCCTGGCTTTAAAAAATCAGCAGCAAAAACTATTTCAAACGAAGTTGATCTAGGAAAGAAAGCAGGACAAAGATTTGAATTAGTCGATCGGCATTTATCATCCCCTTCTGCTTTCCATTTATTTACGGATTTCTATTTCAATGTTGAAGCTCAACTCAATCGACTTTTCAACTATATGTGTCAATTAGACTTAAGATGCTATCCGGTTATTTCTCTACTACACTATTTTTGTACCATAAATAACTGTTACTTTGACGACCCAAAAATACAAGGAGAGCCGATGGAATGGCTTGTCATTCTTTTCATGTCCAACAAAAAGATTATACCAACTGTTCGGGAAATTCTCAACCAAAACCATGACCCAATGTGGCACAATAGTGCAAAACGAAGAATTGATATCGGATTTAGTTCGAACAACCATACATTTGTACGAAATTGGAAAAACATGCATAGAAATGATAAGAAAATGATAATGTACAAGTCGTGTGATCCCGAAAGTGTTCTGAAATTATTTCAAGAGTTTATGAGTTTCATGGGGAACGTGTTGGGGAATGGAAACTTGATTTTGAATGTTCGAGACGGTGAAGTGCTCAATCGAAACCTGTTATTTTGGGGAAAAAGGAGGGAAGTTACTTTAAATACTAATTTAACGGAAGAGGAAATCAAAGCGATTGCAAAGAGCCAGGATCATAAAGCTGAATGGGGTACATGGCCATTTAGTATTGTGAATCCGCTTGTCGTTCATTCAAAACTTGGCTTTCAAGCGGAAAATGTTTTTAAAGCAATGAAGTTAATGAAATTCGGGGCGGATCAACTAGAAAAGTATTTGGAGGTAATGGGGAAATAAGAAAAATCAAGAAATGTGAAGTTGAAAAGTATTCTAAAAATCGATGCGGCGACAAAAAAAAATGATTTTGAAAGAGGCTGCCTTGGGAGGAAAAGTGAACTAAGTTAAAAATAACTGGTTTAAAATTTATGTTAGTTAAGAAGGTAGCATAATGAATTTAATTATTTACGCAAAAATATATTACGAAAATTGATATTTATTGATTTAAAGAGCTATTTTGGCGTAGCTCTATTTCTCTATTGCTGAAACTGGTTTTATCTTTTTTGGTGGTGTATGAGATATAGATGTACAGAGAAAAATACATTTGCGTTTTAAATATTTTATTGCGTAATACATGGGATCATATTTCAATGCACCATTAATTAATTAGTCACCGAAGTAATTCCTATCAGTCGGTTAATGATAAGAACAGATTAGGTTAATAAGTCGTTGATTTAATAAATTTGTAGAATCAATTTAAAAAAATAAGATTTAACGATTGTCATTTAAATGTAATGGTAAAGTATAAATGTAACTAAGGTTAGCAAATACTGGATTTTTTAAGAGACTTAAACCATGTGCATCATTAAAGTTATTAATGCACATGAAATATGTGGTGCGAAGTATAAGATTTTAAAAACTCATATTTTTGTACTCTAAAAGACTATTCTTATTCAATCTTGCAAGCAATGAACCAAAAAAAAACATTTCTACGCACACTAAACATTAATCAATTTTTGTTATGCTTTCTTATTATTAACATTTAAAAAAATGAAAAAGTTAATGAAGACAAATAAGTGAGTAATTAATTAATGTATTAATCAAAAAGATACATAGCTAAAATGCACAAATGATCACTGCAATAAGTCACTCCTATTTCAATTTCAAATTACTGCGAAGCCACGATGATGATTAAATGATTAAAATAGCATCTCAACTTTCTGTACATTCACCATTCCAAAAATGCATAAGGATATAGACCACTCTTCTCTGTCTCATTTGAATAGCCTCAAAATGTCGAGCATCGCCAAAAAATATGCTAATGACTTAGGACAAGAGAGACGATATGCAGTCAATCTATCTTTTCTTAGTTACCTTCCTTCCATAATAAACAATTAAAAGCATCACAATCGAAAAAAAAAAAAAATTGTTGAAATATTCAAATATTTATTAATTCCCATTTTAAAATGTATTTACAATTTTACAAAGTAGAGGACCGGTTCAGTCATTTTCATTTACAGTTTTAATTCAATTCAGTTTACTAATTATTATTTTTGTTTATCTCCACGTGCCAATCGTACCCTTTCCTTGTGAATCTTTTCCAGAAATTCCCATCCCCATTTTTAAAAACATCCAAAATCTCCAACTTTGGCAATAGCTTCCAAACATTACTGTGATACAAAGATGCTGCATCCTTTCCATCTTTTCCCCTCAAATAATTTCTTATCTTAACCACCTCATTATGATTTTCCCTGGAATCAATGTACTCCTGTTCTGGAGTCATGGGCGACACACAAATCCCCAAATACTTCAAATTTGGCAAGCATACCAAGTAATTATAGGAGACATGCACAGAGTGCCCCACATACAGATATGTCACCTGAGGGGCTGGTTCCAACTGTGGTAAATCGTCCGTAAGAAGTAACTGGGTTTCCCCAAGTTCCAACCGGGATAACAGAGGAGACCTCTGAAGCAACAGGAATAATTCCCGAAGGACATAGCAACCTTGGGGGACGTATACCCGGAGAGTGGTCAATTCTGGCATGCGTACCTCTCTCAGTAAAAACATTACCCCGACGGAATCAGAGCAAAGGGCATTGAGTTCCTTGACATTGGGTAGTTGTTGGGGATACTCTGTGACAGAATTGGGATTAATTGGTTTGCCACGGTAGTAAAGGGTCTCCACCTGTTGGGAGTAAGTTTGAAGGACGAGCTGGTTAAGAACGACGTGTTTTTCTTCGTGATATGATCGAACGCCGTCGACACGATCCACCCATAATTCTAATCGGCTGTTGATATCCAAGCATTTCAGGTGGACTAATTCGGGTAATTTGTGGGTTTCCCGGAATATGCGGAGGCGGAGCTCGCAGTATGTGTTTCGAGGTTGACGAAGTGATCCCTCTAATTTCAATACTTGCAGGTTGGGAACCAGATCCAAGCAAACTCGAAGATGTCGGTAGAAGATTAAACTTTGCATTTCCGCGTTTCCGGTGGAGAGAAATAGCTGGTTAATGTGTTTCCCGTAGTGGGTCAGCAGTTCCAGTAGGAGTTGCCAGTATTCTGAGACAACTGCTCCTTGAATTGTAGCGTTTTCATCGAAATCCGGTGGTCGAGGACTGAAGTGAACTGCTCTGCCAATGAATGGATTATCCTCTTGAAGTAAAGTCAATCCATTTGGTTCCCCTGCAAGTCGGGAACGACGGTCCTCCATTTCCTGAAGAAATTGGGTGATCTGTGGAATGCCCAGAATTTGAGTGGGACCCTGCTCCCGTCGCCATTGAGGGTACTGGAAAAGAGGAACTGGCTCAAATTTGGAGATATCAGTGTTATGGCAAAGTGTGAAGGAGCTGATGTGGGACTCTAACATGGAGTCTATGATAACCTTCCACTTTTTACAGGATAACCGTAGGTTTAGCAGGTCTCTCTGATTCAAATGGCGGAGAAGTGAGGGGAAGACTTTATCAAAAGCTAGTCTCCATTTTGTATCGTAGTAAATGCCATTCAGTTGGGAGGACACTCGGCACATTGTTAAGATGTCATCTGGATCTTTCACGTATTCGTCCAAAATCATGGCCCACAACTTCAAAAATTAAAATAATAATTTAGTGTTTACATTAAAATAATTAAAACTTAAAATCATTAAAAATTCACATTATAATTAAAAAACGAACCTCTTCATGAAGTATCTGAAACGCCTGTTTTGGAGGTGGTCTTAACGACGATGGTAAATTAGATGAACCACTACTTTCACTCTTTTCCATAATTTTCTTTCTACCTCCACCCCCGCAATTAGCCTTAAGGCTACTACTCTGACCCCCCTGCTTATCCTGATCCTGCTCCATTTCCTTGTCAAATCTCTTCAACTTTTTATTCTTCTTTTTGATTAGCCTCACCACAAATTTTATCTTTACTCTTAAATTCTGATTTTCAGCTTCCAGCGTCGAACACATTGCTTTCCAATAACCCTTTTTCTTTTCCTGACTCTCCATAATATTTTTTTATTATTCAGTCAAACTGTCTATCAATCTCAATTTATCAAGTCTTATTTTTTTCTCCCTTTCCTAAAAAAAATATCCATTCAAAATATCGACAGTAAAAACTAGTTTCCGTTTCTATCCGTTATTTTATCTTCCCACACACTTTTCCTTCTGCGCTGCTCTCTAATAATCAGCGTCGTTCGTTGCTTTTTCAACCTCCCATAATAATTAACATTGTAACATAAAAGCATATGTAAACATGACCATGTAAAGTGAAAGCTGCTCTAGCTCTGCTCTGCTATTGCATTGCTACCCAACTAAAAACCAAGCTGACTCTTTCAACCGATCGATATTTCACTTTCTCCATTCCATCCTCGTCGCCAGCTCTCATTTCTCCTTCACAAAAAAACAACAACAACAGCTCAGCTTTCTCTTTTCTCCTCCTTCGCTCCTCCGCTCCTCCGCTGTGCTCTACTTTTACTCCGCTCTGCCTCTCTCAAAGAAAACATGGTCATGTGTCGTGTCATGTGAGTGTCTATTTTTCTAATCTCCAAATATCTCCACATCATTCAAAATTGACAAAATAACCAAATTACGCATTACTTTATTTTTCCATCATTAAAATAATTAGTGGGCTCAGTACACCACCACCACCACCACCACGCAAGCTTCGAGAAGAAGAGGTGGAGTTTTAAAGGGAAAAAGGTTGATCCTTTTTGAAAGTTTGAGGCGGATGTCAAATGGAAAATGAGTTAAAAGGAGGAGATAATGAAGGAGAGATAGTGATCATGGATGTTGTAATGACAAATGATGTGATTTGCACAGTTTTGTAATAAAAAAATATATGTGGAGGAAAGGAAGTATATGAGCAAGTTGGAAAATAAATGGGAGGACAGGTGAAAGCTGTGAGAGGAACAGGTGGATTTACAATATCTGCTATGTTTAAAAAAAGCTTTCTCTTCGCTTTCTCTATGCAAAGTAAAGAGAGAGTTTGAAAAAAGGGAAAGAAAGAGGGAGATGAAGATTGAGAGGAGGAGAAAGGAGAAAAACTAACAAGTGCAAAATGAAATGGGAGCAAGGACATGAACATCTCTGGATGTGATGGTGGTGTGGTAGTGGTCCTGGAAAAAGAGAAAGTTGGAGGAAAAGAAAGAAAGGGAAAAGATGTGTATATAAATGTTGTGCATGATACATCATCCTTGGCTATTTGCCTGGTGCTATCAGAGTGACTGGTGACTTTACTTGGATCTCTCTCAAGCTTGTGCTCTACATATTTTTTTTCTACACTTTGTAAACTAAACGAAACCACAAAAATATAAGAAGAAGGAAGATGCTGTGAATATATTTATTTTTGTTTTGGAGAAAGTTTACAACTGGACGAGGCCGAAGACGTACAACGTAACAACGCAATAAACAGGAAATAATGTGAGTCTTGACAAGTTTTCACTTTATTTTAGTCGTGTATTTGTAGTTTAAACTGTAGTTATGTTAGTTAAGGTAGCACATTACACTAAAACTGGATTGGAAATTTAGCTGACATTTTTTAAAATCGTCGTTGTGGATTAATTAGAGACTGTCAATTGAAATGGAATGTGAGTATTGACATTGGTCATGTGAAAGAATGGGTTAAATAAATGGTCATGTATCTGGCTAGACGAGAACGCAGTTAAAAAAAGTAGTTTATTTTTAGTAGACGTTGAACATTGAACAGGATGAGAGCGAAAGGTAAGTATGTACATAGATAGTATGCTTTGCAGGCGCATTATGTATGTATGATTTATATGGCACATTGGCTTATGTAAGGAAAAGTAGGACACGGCAACAGCAACAGGGTGCACACAGCGGTCACGATCATCATCAGATCACCATCGGCTTTTAAATGGGCGGAGTTTACAGGTTTGGGGAGCAACTTCAAGAGAAAGTTGGAGAAAAATGGGTTCTTTATAAAAAATCAAGTTGCCCCACAAAAAAGTTTCACTTCTGCGCAGATAGGGACCGTGCACTAATTACGTAATCAAAAAAACAGGGATTTTAACCCCACCCACCCACCTATGTAAACTATGGTAATCTTTTGTCATACCACCCACCCCACACAAGTGATTACATAATCTTCATTCCAACACTGGTGCATAAAATCAATTAACAGTATGCTTCGTTGTAGTTCCCTCTTCTAAGCAATAAATATAAATAAACTCATCAACAACTTAAATTTATTTTAAACATTTTACTTGGAATTTATTGAAGATGACAAGTAATGTTAACTCCTACCAAAACAGATTGGGTTCTGACATATGGTACGGACACACAAATAAAATATTTACACAAGCTCAGCAAAAGGTTGTTTTAACCATAAAGACATATCAAATATTTGATGAATTTCCGATTCCAAATTAGCATCTA
>JAQIWN010000230.1:0-42658 GCA_034699025.1 Entomobrya cf. arborea Gr-Col-00668
AAAGGAAAATCGACTGCGCACAGGATTCCAACTACAATTAAAATTCCATATACCACCATGCATTTTCCCTTTACAATAAATTCATCCTTAAAAGGCAATTAGCCTGCATAAAAGGTGAACAGTTCGTTGATTGCATCATGTCACCGTCGTAAGATTCTCCTGGAATTGACGTACGAACAAATGTGTACCAAAATGCTAAAAACTGATTTGGTAATATGAGATAACTAGTTATTTGAAAAATATTGTTTTGGAGCACCTAAAGATGACATCCAAGAAAGTATAGTCTATTATATACTTTCGATTTCTTACTTTATTTTCTTATACAAGTACTAGATAGAATTCGTAGCTCCGTATAATCCACTATAACCTAAAAATATAAGTATGGTCGTACGTTCAAATATAAAATCATTGACTTTTGTCTTCGATTTTCTGAAAAATTGCCATCAGAGTTCCAGCTACGAGTCGATGTTAGGAGTTTTGATTCAAGTTTAAAGTTTAAATCGCCGAATGTAATAAATTGTTTTAAAAAGAAAGCAGATAACGAAAAAACATGCATTCAGTATATTGTAAAATATCAGCACAGGGTCGGAAACTATATTACTGTCTCTACATATGCATTTGTTTAAGTAATATCGATCTATATTGATCCTCCTTTACCTTCGATATACATAAATAAAGTATTTTTTACATTTGTGTTTTATCTAGTCCTCATGAAAAGAATGAAGAAATCATAATTACATTTTTTCGTTGTCGTTTCATCGTATGAATGCCTTTTTAATGCAGCTTTCCGTATGTATTCATTTCTTCGTATGCCGGATAAATAGTTATAGAAGTGACTTTATTTTTTCCACGAAAAATATTCCTATTCGCTGTAGATTTGCATAGAAAGGTGGGCTAGTAAAATTAAGTTCTTAAGTCTAATAATTACATCCTCATTAAAAATGTGACCAGAAGAAACATTCTTAACAAGACTTTGCAAGTGTAAGGACCTCAGATTACAGGTAAGTACAATTTGTTAAATACGGTTAACTTCAAATAAAAATGAAAACTCGGGAATATTAGATCGTTTCACACTCATCTTTGAGGTATGCATAATGTCAACATATTTTGCTTTGCGTTTTAAGTAAGATATATTAGTAGTAGTAGTCAAATTTAAATGCATATTCATTGAGAATGAACTATATCTATATAGTAAGTTTGTATGATGTCATGTCATATGAAAAAAGTAATTTTATAAAAGTGCGAGTAAAGTTAATGAAGTTCCTAAAAACCTGTGAATACTTTTTATAACGCGATAAAATTCTCAATTTTATTTTTTAGACAGTTAAAAAAGAATACAGCCTAAATAAATTTGCCCAAAATACTGCAAGCCATATTACAACAGTCTACAGAATTTGTAAGCAAAGTTCATAAAACTATAACTCTAATTTGACACATCTTGATCAATGCCAATAAAAAAACAGTGGGAAAAAGATTGAAGATCTGGCCGTTAAGGGAAAGAACGATTATAATTTAGCTTGTTATTAATCTACTTCTTGAGGTATTGGTATCCATATCCGTAAGCTGGGTAGGCTCCGTAGCTGGCATAACCGACAGATGGGACAGCATATCCGTATCCGGAGGTGTATCCAGTGTATCCAGCGTATCCAAGTCCGTTGTAGATGTATTGGGCAGAAGCGGCAGCAACAACGGCAGCCAAGACAAGGAGAGCGAACTAAAAAAGATTAAAAGTTTTCAAAATTAAAATTTCTGTTCACTTTCCAAAAATTTCAGTGTAAGAGATCTTTTTCTGTAGAAACTTACAAGGCGAGACATGATGAAGTTTTTGGAGGTTTGTGGTTTTGTTTGGTTTTGAGAGAATTTGTCAGATTGCAACTGCAAAATTAGCTTTGATACTGATTCGGAGTTTGTGTGACTCTTTTATACTAAAATCTGGATGCTACTCCACCCTATCCGTGTCCAGAGTAAAAGCTTTTGTACCGAAAGTTAGTAAGAAAAAAAAGCGTGTGGAATGTGGTCATCTTCATGAAATATAGGTAGATACGAAATCCTGACACGAAATCAAGTTTTTGAAGATGTATGAATCAATAACTGACCATATAGAAAGATCTAGAGTGCCAAAGAGGTAATATCGTATATTACAGAGATACATTATGATTTCAGTCGTTGCCAGTGAAAAAATTAGCTGGTACAACATTATTATGCAATCATAGATGGAAAAAGATGCAAACGAAAATTTCAACTTTTGTTAAGATGATAGCCTATAAATAATCCATTTTCTTCACAATAACCATTTGTGTTATTGCTATAATGCCCGAGGGAATAGCCTAAACACCATCTACTCAACTCCATTTAATTCGGTATTTCATCTCATCATCATATACCTTGTAAATATAACATACATTTTGTGGTAATCAAAACGAAAGAGTTCTTTAATTACAAAAATGCAATAATAAAACATACCCAGACATAATGTATTTTGCAGATGATATAATAGATGATGGAGGAATTTTTGCATTGGACGTCATCCAACTGTCAATGTGTAAGAATGTAGGCAAATCTAAGTAGGTACGCCCGTTTTTTTGAATTTGGTCTTAGATGCATGATCTCACCAAGCCGGTGTGTAATAGATTACGCCTTTACATGGACAGACAATTTTTTCAGTTGTTGTTGTTGTACCAGTTCATGTTACACGTGTGTAGGTAGGTTAGTTAGGTGGCGAGATGATTTTTTTTTCTTCAGTAGGACTCTCCTCTCCTCCAGGTTAGAAAAATGAAAAATGTCAGATCTTCTGCTACAAAAGATTGTGGTCAAAATCACGATCATGGTAATCACAATTACAAGAGCTGGAACTGATCCGCCCTAGAAAAGAACCAATCTAATAACTGGATCTGCAAAAGAGCAAAAAAATAAGTTGGTTGGGTCTGGGTGCAATTTAATATTTTACTGGCCATATCCATATCTTTTTTTTGCTCCCAAAATGCAAATTAGGTATTCGCTCGCTTAAAAACATGTTTAATATTTCGACGATGTCTTGAGAAAGAATATTTGCGATGATGGTTTGCAAAACACGTAATGCAAAGTTCCTTAATGGGAATATTAGTAAAACAAATGGCTGGAGTTAGATTATATAGAGCACTGAAAATAATATATTATTGCTACAAAGATAAAGTCATGAGATCGTCCCATTGTTTGTCCAGGATCATAGATCAGATCAGGTTTGCTAGTTGGAATATCGCAAAAAAAACTATCATAAATCTAAGAATATACCTGCCTTTACACATGCAAGTAAGTATAATAAATTGCTAATCGGCTGTTTTGACTTGTTGTTCTCATAACTAGAGGTTGGGCTCTCTTCTGGGTTTGTTAGAAGACCGATGACCAATAACCAAATTACAGTGATGGTTGTGGCATCTTTTTTGCTATATTTTTTTAATCGGAAAAAAATTGCATGATCATTTACACTATACGTCGACCATACATAATACATCGAACATACATAATAATCCTGACTGTCACAAAATAGAACTCATGTAATGTAGCATACGGCATACACCAATCAAGTTAAGAGTTTCATGAATTCGTGGTTAAAGTATTTAATCAGTATTTTAAATCTTGAAACTATGTTTGTGCATAAAGAACAAATCAGCAAACAACTTAAAAACCTGTAAACCAATTTTTTGAATAAAATTACCTCATTGACCCCATCAAATACAGTGTTACTTTTTACGATTTATCCAGAATCCAGAACTGTTGATTTTAAATATGAGATTATAATACTGGAACTTACTGAAACACAAGATTTTAAAGAGTGAAATTATCTGTATATCATCTATTCTAACGTCACAAAATTATTTCGTTGTCAAAATCGCATTCACCGGTCAACTAGATTTTCCAACTGGATCCATGCTTGATAAACCAAAAAACACTAAATTTAGTGTTGTTAACAAAGGTCTTCACTAAATGCTGCAGGGTTATCATGAACATTTATTACGTCCGTATCGAAAGGTACTAAATGAAATATACAAACATTAAAATCCATTCGGGAATGGTGCCAGTGTTGCATTGCATAGTTGCATAACTTTTGCTAAGAATTCGACCGGATAGATGCAGCCTATTTTATAAACCCTTCAACCTTCTAGAACTATCCGGTATCCGGATAAAATGAAAATAAATATCTGGCACTAGTGCAGATGCATTTTCATGAAGTCATGACTAAGTGTGCTTAAAAATGTACAGACAAAAATATTTCCGCTTTTTAAGTTGGCTACAAAATAGTAGTTCAAGGACAAAGGAAACTGGATTACCCCAATGTACAGTGAACATCACATTTCCACGCTTTGTGACGCAGACTCCATAAAAATAACGTTTTTAATCTCATCTGAATTTTTATGTCTACGAACTGCGAATTCCACTTGCTTAATAGTCGATTATTTTCTTTTTCACGGCCATGCTCACGCGTACGTACGCGTGGTCATCATCTTTGGCACTTACCTAAGATGCATTGAAGCTTGCTTTTATGACGTAGCTAGAAGCGAACTCGTGGAAGTGTTGTTCTCGTACAAATTACGCCTTTATGTTGCCTTGCATCTAATTTTATTGTGTTCATTAAAACGATGAAGATGATAAGTATGCATTATGAATGCATCTTTACTCCAGAATTGGACAGGAAGATTAATTTTAATGTTTTTTTTCTTCTGTTACGTAAGTCTTTAAAAAAGTGTTTTTTTGCCAAAAAGACATTATGTGATGATGATCTGATGAAGATGATGAGATATGATGTAATAAACGTACAAAGAAAATTGAAATAGTAAAACTCGAATGGCACCCTCAATGAAAAATTTACTACAAAAATACTTTTTATTTAAGTTCCATAATTTGGACAACATGATATGAAAAAAGTATAATAAGGATGTTCTTTATGATTATTGGCAATTAGAAGACGCACAACGACATTTTAAATACAGGAAATGCTCTGAGTTTTTCCTGACAGAAAGCTAAGTGGTTTAAATAACTTTACTTCAACCTTCACGCGTGTGGAATATCTAATTGAACATGAACGTCAGACTCGCCTTTCTTAACTACTATCCTTAGAAATATCCAAGTTTTCAATTCCAATCAACTTAGTAATTCGAAATTACACACTTTTGATATTTATCTATAACATAAGCTGAGCAAAATATAATTTGTAGCAGAAAATAAAAAATTAAGTAAGTAGCAGAAATAAATTCTAAATTGTGTCCAAAAGTTCTGGATGGGAAATATTTAGTGTGGTAAATACATTTTGGGTATATGGTTAAAATAAACTGTAACGCTTAAAGACCTAACTTTCTAGAAAATCCTATAATTTAAATAGACTATTATACTAAATATTACCCCTGTTGACTTTCTTCAAATACTTAATCAGTAATTATAGTAAATTGTCGAAATATTATAGACTAAAATCTGGTTCGTTACTTTAAAGTTTTATCTAAATAGACTGAAGTCAATTATTTCAACTTTATGTAAATGAGAAGAAGAATGTTTTAGTTTTAATATAAAACTATATTAACGAGCAGCATAGTACCCTCCTTCATAACCATTCTTTGTGAGAACCACCTGCCAAAGCTGAAACTTTCTGGATTTAAAGGCTCCAGCAGAAAACTGAAGGTAGTACTTCCACATGCGGAAAAACTTTTCTCCATATTTATTCTGAAGCTTTGGCCAGCTCTGAATAAAGTTATCATACCATGCGATTAGAGTCTTGCTGTAATCATTTCCAAAATTTTGCCAGTCTTCAATTATGAACTTCTTTTCAATATGATCTGTAATGTGTTTGTAGTAGGGCAAAATGCCATTGGGGAAAATGTAGGTATGAAACCAAGGCTCTGTGCATGGAACGTCATGATGAGCTACTCCGATGGTGTGCAAGAGGAAAAGTCCATCTTCCTTCAGACATCGGTGAGCAGTATCAAAAAAGTCTTTGTAATTGTTGTGACCGACATGTTCAAACATACCAACGGATACAATACGATCGAATTGCTCGGTGAGATCACGGTAGTCCACCAAACGAATTTCAACAGGCAAACCTACAAAAAATCAGTCAAGAAGTTTTTGCTTTAGTTTATACATTTGCCATACACTATGAATGAAATGAAAAGTGCAAGGTGGAAAGGAAGAGTAAAGAGTCAGAGAAAGGTGAGCACTTACCAGCACAAAAGTCTTGAGCATAACGAGCACCTTCCTTGGATATAGTGATTCCAACGACATTGACTCCGTAGTTTTTAGCAAGATGTTTAGCTAAACCTCCCCATCCACACCCGATATCGAGCACCTTCATTCCTGGCTTGAGATTCATTTTCTTAGCAATAAGATCCATTTTGTCGTGTTGAGCTTCATTAAGGTTCTTAGCGGTACGCCAGTAGCCGCAACTGTATTGCATGTTGGGGTCGAGGAAAGACTCAAAGAGATCATTGCCTGAAGGGGAAAGTGAAACATTGGAATTTATATATTTTAATATTTATATAAATATAACCGGAGTATTCAGTTTTGGTTATAAAGGTTGATAATTTATTTAAAGCATGTAAAACTATGATTTAAGTCTTCATTTTTAGTTATAAAGTTAGATAATTAATTTAAGCACGTAAAATATAACTGGTAAGTACTTGCCAGTGTCATAATGTTTCTGTCCAACCTCCCACGCCTTCGTTTTGGTTTGGAGGTTGAAAAAGTAGAGCTCCACAAAGTTAAGGAACCTGTTCCATCTCGTCATGTAGAACTTGTACACATTGTGCTTCATTGTTCTTGAAGTGAGTTCAGTGATATCATCACAATCCCACATTCCTTCCATGTAGCTCTCACCTAGCCCCATGGGGGCATTGTTTGCCACCCTTGCATAAAACTCCTTGTTGTGAACACGGATATCCCATGGATTAGTTCCATTGATGATAATCCCACCCTTCTTGTACACTTTCTTGATAATTATCTCAACACGCTCCAAAAACAATCTGATAAAAATGCTTTCAAGAGCTTTGAACACGCGTATAAAGCTCACAGCAACTGTGTGCCCTACGTCATTTAATGCTCCCATTTTAATTAATTTTACAAAACGAATTTACTTTCAACTGAAAATTATGAAATTATTACGCACTGGTGCGATGAGCACATAAAAAAACTTCCTGTAAAGTTTCAAAAGTATTTGTCCTACTTTCTACTCTGCTGAAGATGGACGGGCAGTGAACGTTTATTTCTAGAAGGCGATGCGATACCAAAGATGTCACAATAAACTATAGGAAAAAATCTAACGGTAGACGCAGGAGAGCTCAGAGCTTTTTTTAAGCACAATGCTCAGTTCTCCTGTCTCATCACCTCAATATTTAGTTGTTGTCGTGAGATGCGACAATACTAAAATACGCTTTCTAAACGCCTGAAGGGCCTACTTTAATACTCTTCTGATTCTGCGCTTTGCATGGTCGCAATAATAATACGATTGCCAAATCGATTCTTCAAATAAACGTATATGCATACATTTAAGAATGATCTATCACTGTCATACATACAAGCTTTTTTAAAACCCCGAAGTACATATATTTAACTTATACCAATGGCCAACCCACAGAAGAGGAAGGAGGATGTAATGATATGATACACGACGTAGTATGGTATAGAGGATCACTCTTTAATGTTCAAGAAAATTGAAAGGGTTAAAAATATTCAGCAGAGAATAATACTGGCTGTTACATTACGTAGCATGGCTAACATTTGGATTTGGCCATACTTCGAAAATGAACTATTATTCATGTCATTTTACACCATTTGAAAATGCATAGGATGGGATGTTATTTCCTTTTAACTATTGCTTCAAGTAACAGAAAGAGGTTTAACGTCATATTGGGTTGATTTTACCTGTCATGAACTTAAGTAACTCAAAAGTGTGTTATTTTCCAATCTTGGACAAATATGCACAGGTGCACCTGTCTGATCTAAGGTAACAGGTACCTTATCCGTAAAGGCAGGTAAGGTATCCTAAATGTAAAATGTACAATGCTGAGATTAAGGAAAAAAAGAAATCATGGGATGCTACTGATTTGCCATAAGATTTTTTGGAGACATAAAGTTAATACGTTTGTAAAGTGTTTTGGACAAAATTTCGCCCACAAACTTACATTTACGATCGCTCATACTTACATTGTCATATTCATATTTAGTAATGTAACACCATAAAATGTGGTGCTTTTAACGTACCTACCTATTAAAGTTATATTTTTGTAATAAAATGGCATTTTATAGTAGTAAAGGTATGTCTGCCTGTAGGCAAAAAGGCGACAAACATTAATTTTAAGCATGAGTATTATCTGAAACTTAAGCATAACGTTGCCTTAATTATAATCAGGAAAACGCTATCTGTATCTTATAACAATGCATTGTATTTGGTGCTTTATGATTTATGTATCTTTCCATGAAATTGTCAACCAGGTATATAGTAGCATTTTTATACAAAGTAAATATATTAAAAAGCAATCCAGCCCAAGGCAAGCAAAGTACAGACGAAAAACTAACAGACAGACTGTAGTAATAACTGTAATAGGAAAGCTTAAGGGTCAAAAATAGTCAAGTCAAGAAATGAACGTTGTATTGTTCTATGTTTCATTGTTTTGGTGTGGCATGTAGTATAGTACTTTTTTGTCCTCAAGTTCCCCTTCAACCCTTTACTTTTCTTAACATTTTTCGTTGAAGCATAACGAAAAAAGCGGAAGCAGCAGATATCTACCTATTATTTTCATTGTCTTCATGCTTTTATAATAATAACAATAAATATCACGCTAATTGTTATCATTTCTCACACATGAAGATAGTATTTTGGACAAATATAATATGCGCATATATTACCGAACTATCTACACCCACCACCCACCCACTGCCAAGATATTGAAAATGAAGATTATCCACCAATATTATGTCAAGTTTATCAGTTATGTAATCAGCAAATCACGCTAATTACTATTATTTCACGCCTTGGTAGTCAACTTTATAGCGCCTCATCTCAACAAACTGACTCATGCAACACAAATGCTTGTGATGCACTATCGTACTTATGTAACTTAAGTAAGTACACATAATAAAATTTTATAATCACGATACGTTACGATTGGACCTTTTAGCTTAAATGAAATATTAGGGTCTGCGCCCTGCGGAAGTGATGCTAGTCGTCTATCACATCATTTTTGGCATGTGTTGATACTTTGATAAGAATATGTGCCTACGTACGTAAATCTAACAGATCAGTTGCGTGCGTGAGAAAAACAAAGTAAATGTGCAAGATAATCGTCATCTGATTATAGCAAATTAAACGGTTAATGACTTAGATAAGACACCTATATCACCAGATTCATCTTTAACTTTACCAAAGTTTGGCATATTATGGTGAAGATGATGAATGAACCTTGCTCTGTCAACCATGGCATGCATCAGTGCAGTGTCAATAGCATAACATCATTTATTTCATTACGTCAACAAATCGTATCACCTTTTAAATGTATTGTTGTAATTATCGAAAACAAAAACCCATTCTCAATTCATCAGCCGCAGAAGATTCATTTCATTTCAAAACTTAATCCATTGTTGCGTCTTCATGCAATGCGGATACAATGAAACATAAAATAATCTGAGTTTTTTATTTACATTCAACAAAAACAAATAATTAATTTAACAAAGATTATATGACAAATCTTGCCAAGTGGATGTTATTTAATGTTAGCTTTATTTGTTTTGATATGGATTGTTTTTTTACAAGATACTATCCTTGATCGGCTATTAAAAATTCATTTAATAGGTGTTCGCACATGGTTGTCACCAAAAAGGTCTTCATAATCTTTTTGGCAAATGTAATCTTTTTTATACAATTTATAAAAAAGATAACACATATTTACTTTAATAACTAGAAACTTAATAACTTAACAAGTGTCATTGTCCATCTCATATTTATCTCTGCAACATTACATTGTTAACATTTAATACTACTACTTAAACTAAAAATAGATGTTTAAGGAAAGGTTGTCAATAATCGCTCAGATAATTACCTTCCATCATCATTATTACCCAAAATAGCTTTGCTATATGGTATGCTCAACCACTAAAATGGATTTTATTTTGCAAGACGCCGGTTTGTTGTCCCTCTTGCCACAAAAGGAAAATGGGACATAGTAAAGTGAGATGAGATGCAATTGAGCAGCCTCACGAAAATATGTATCAAGTGCAAAAAAATCTTTGAACTTTGTTTTGCATGGCATGAGTGTGACTTTGACATAAAATGAGAATAAATTGGTAAAACAATTTTTACTACTTCCACATTTCAGAGTAATTATGAAGTGTGTTTATTCAAAATAAACAGGTCGTAATATAGTCAGGCTGGCCGGACATACAAAAAAAAATCAAGTACGTTGTATTTAACTTTAAATGGCATCCTAAATAAAATATATGCAATAAAAATTCAGTCAAAATGAAACTTGTCATGCATGCATGTAGTTTATTTCGTAAGATCTTTAGCTGCATTTTGAAGGAAATGGATTCATAAAGAAATTACTGCACGATTTAAAAATTCGATCGTAGGCATCAAGTGTTGGTTTACATCAAGTGATTTCCATTAAGTTTAAAGTAAGACCAATTAAAATGTAAAATCTTAAGCTGATGCTTCATCCAGGTCTAACGTACATTAAATAGAGTCAGCGATTATTTCATACATGTTTAGTAACTTGCTACATTGTAATTTATTATCGAAGTTGTCTGTAATGGCTAAATTACACGTAATTGGTATGGGACAACTACAAAATATGTCATCGAGAATCATAAAAAATGCATGCAATTAGGTTTTTTCTACAACAAAATCAGCACACAACACCTGTAATTTTTTGTGTGAAATCTATCTATCATTATGTTTCTTATACAATTTTGTTTTACATGCAAAGTTACAAAATATTTAAGTTACAAAAATCTCATCGTTTTATGTGCACCATGTCGTGTCGTATATTTCAAGATGGGGAAGAAATTTATTATCAAAAATGAATACATGTGTCGAAGAATAGTCCAAAGTATCTTACAGGTATATTCTTATGTATGCATCCAGGGTATGAAGTGTAAGTTTTGTCAAAAGATTATCTTATTTTAACGAAAACATGCTTTTTTGTGGTTTGTGGTATCTTTCAACCGTCAAAGTCCCTTCATGCAGAAAGGCGGTCAGGTAAAAGATAAACCCTTGTGAGTTCTTAGTAAATCTTTACCTATTTTGTTTTATATTCAAAAAACAATTACAGGACAGCTCTCCAAACAGTTTAAATTAAAGGAAGATAAAAAGGGTTTCATTTTCATACCATATTTTAAGCAGGTCGTAAATATATTCCGGCTTTTGTGTCTTCTAGAATGTTGACTGTTGGCTTTTAGTAGATTTTGCTTTTCATTTCGTTTATTTCATTTCATTAAGTTGCAATTCCTGTCATCTGTGAGAGGATTTTTGTTATTCTTGAAAACTCCCAACATCCAGTTGCAATAAGACAATATTCTTCCTTCCAAAAACAATGGGTAAGGGGTTATTGCGTGCACAATAAAATGTAAAAACACACTTACAGAAATGAATTTTCAAGCATTTAATTTCCTACACACACTATACACTGTTGTAGATTTCCTTTTTAATTTTGAAACAAAGCCCTACCGGAACACTATAATGAATTATGTCGCAGTCACGCAAGATAGCTACGGTCAATTTATGTTTTAAAATCATATTACACATCAATGCGATCATAACAAAATTAAATATGCATAAACAAGGAAGTTTTATTTTACAACAAAGTATATGGCAATAGATCATAAATCGCAGTTTTCATCAAGATTTCGTCGTAAAACATTTTTCATTGCACATAAATTTAAATTAAGTTCTTTAAATCAATTTACGTTGCACTTTTTTTTTTTAATGAAATCATCTTTATTCATTTTATAAATTACAATCATAAATGTAAATGAAAACATTATTTTTTATACTTTCCTAAAATAAAAATTTCCGCTGAATCATTCCTACTACTGGGAGGCTTATACCTAGAAACTTTATCGTAATACTTCGAAATACAGCTTTCCAGTCTTTTTGTCTCATTTCCATCCCAAACTTTAGCCAGAAAATGCCCTCCACTCTTTCCATTTTCGACACCAAATTGCAACGCCTGCTCCACTAGCTTAATAATTCTCGGATGATCAGTATCACGGTTTCCTGTTGCATTGGGTGCCATATCACTCAAAACAACATCAACAAGCGGCCTGTTAGCAATTGCCTCATCATTTCCTCCTTCAATCTTCTTTCTGTCTGGCATGATAATTTCATCTGACTTACTGCAACCATCATCATCAAAATCATGTCTCTTGGTATTTGTTTCAACAGTCTTTTTATTTCTGAGAATTTCTTTGATCATTTCCAGAGTATCAGAAGTAGTAAAGTCATGTCCACCTAGTAGCAAAGCTCCTTCAAGTGGGGCAATAGGTAGCAAGTCAATTCCAATCACAGTTCCAATCCACTTCTTGGGCACTACATCAAATAAAAAAAATGTTAAATTAGTCGTCGCATATTTTTATGACTATCCATCATACTTCATTTTACTCCGTCTTTTATGCATCATCATAAAAATTTAATGACTTGCTATCATAATTACCCTTTCACCCATTTGACATAAACTTCACCTCTCAAGTCAAAGAAGTTTAAAGGTTTATTGACTTTAAAAAATACGACAGTTGTAGTAGTAAGATTGGCAGGAATACACTTACGTAAATATCAAATCAAGGCTAAAAGCAATTCTCGTTCGTTTCAACTCGACAATTTATGCGTTCCATCCAAAACAGATAAAAACAGACAAAAACACATCAATTCGCAGGAAAAGCTTTAATGCAATTCATCAAGAAAAATAAATTCCATAAATAATACAAAGATGCGTTCAATTCATATGCATATTTTTTTACCTCTTCTCACCTTACTCATAAAATAGTGCTTCACACTACATCTATTGAATACATCAGTTCACTTCATTCGGAAAAATTGTTTACCTGCACTAGAAACAAAAAATGCTCCTTGCCGGATTTAAGGTGAATTAAAAACAATGTTCTGCACATAGCCATGATGCTAGCAGACAGAGATCCCAAAAAATAAGGTCGTGTGTCGTGCTAAAGGCTATCAAGCAAAGACAATTTCATTTATGCATTTAACTATCTCTTTAAAATTAGAATGTTCATTTCATATAAAAAATATGATTAAAGATGTGACACATTGTGTACTACATTTCATTTAAAAACATGCAGATTGCAGAACATTATAGAACCTCAAATAAACATATATACGTCTGTATAAAAAATAAATTCTTTTGCATAATAATAGTATCATGTTGCCCCATAAAAAACAGCACCGTCACCGTCGTCATCCTTCGTCGTGCTTTTGTAAGCTTTTAAATATGATGCCTTTTCAAGCCTATATCGCATCTCTCATGCTTCTGATAAGTTCTTTTTTTACGCACATCGTATTTCTCGGATATACTAACTTGTTAGGGAGCATTGGCTGGAGAAAAGAGATGAAGATTTGAACTTGAACAGTAGTTTATAAAGCAGCCAGCAACAAAAACACGCCATCAAGTACAGAAAAACAAGCGAGAAAATCTTGTGTACGTAATACGGACGGACTTTCGAGACGAGGACCAGTTTTATATACATTGTATGATGGATTTAGATGGATTTGTGCGGTCTGGTCATGGATCAGGGAATACTTAATGCATATGCGAGAACGGAGAATGGGAATTCCGCATCATTTTTAGATCACTTTTTTACAAAACAGAAAGAGAGAGGTATCGCGAGAAATGAAAGTAAAAAATTAAATTAAACCGAGATAAAGAAGTGGCATTGCATATTGCATTACATTGCATGGCTTAACGTTTCCTTTGTAAGTTTAAATGCAGTTAGTTAAATACTTTATAGCATCTAGTTTAAAAAACGATTAGCACATTTTGTATTGCATCTTGTATCAAGGGATTTCGATGCATATACACTGTGAGTTTGATGTGAGAGCTTCAGTAATGACCGTTGGATAATGGATAATGTAATTAATGTAATTAGTAATTAGGTTTCGGTAATTAAATAAAAAGGACTAATTAAATCATAAATTGACTAATTGGTAGACCTTACTGTAACCTTAATAATCAATCAACAACCTTTAATGTTGCATAAAGCAAGCCCTTAAAAAATGTTCAAAGTAAATTTGAAAATTTTCGGACAGCGGACAGACTTGTAACCTTGCTGTATAGTAAGTACCTTTGTCTTGATACATGATACTTTGAAAGTATAGTCATTCCATAATTTCAAATACATTTTTATATGAGCAAATGAAAGCAGCACACTACACAGCACTCAGACAAGCCAGGCCAGAATAAAGAAGACGACGGTACAAAAATACAAAGTTTCGAAGTTGATACGGCACGGCACCAGACTAGGCAATAAATCTACTGTACTTTTGTACTTACGGAATACAATGTTTCATGTTTAGAAAAATTGATATCTTTGAAAATACACAATCCTGAAAAAAATCCAAGCAGGCTCAAAGCTTTTTTTAAGAAATATATTTTAAAAAGTAGCAAAATGTGATAAAAAGTATTATTGCTAATCATTTGTGTAAAGTTTAAAAAGAAAAATATTCTCTATTTAATTCTTTATTAACTTTTGCTAAGTTTAAATAAATTATTAAAACAGTGCTAATCTTGGGGTTTAAGGGAATAACAAGAAGGTAGGTTTCAAGCAAAACTTTAATGTACATCATCTGGTAACTAACTTGGTGGAGTTCTAGTACTGATCAACTGTTAGCTATTATAAAGCATGCACTCTTATTGGTTGGTGACAATATGTTTAGTAGCGGTAGTTAGGAAGAAGTGTCATTTAGTATGAAATTGGATAGTTTTGTGAGGGTAAATATTTAATTGGACAAAGTATCAAGTATGGTACATTTTGTGTCAAAACTTTTATCTTAGTTGCGGTTAACTAGAAGTGGACATGGAGAAAAATTAAAGTTGTTAAGTAAATCTGTGATAATGATTTTAAAACAATGTGTTTGATATTTTTTCAGGTGAAAACCAGTTATTCCATATTCTACCTAATTGGCTTGTCTTGAAATAGTTTACCTGTGGAAAAAGCGTGTCAAATTATCATTTTTTGGGTGCAAAAAACACTTAAGGAGCTATATTTGCCTGTTTGTACTTGAAAAACTTTCAACATCTTAAAATGAATCGTTACGTGACTGATTGGATCAATGGTCGGGGTGCACTGAATTACTGGGGATTTACACCAGCACTGGACATAAGTTCCCTTCTTGGTAAGAAATAGTTAACAGTCATTGAAACTTTATCTTTACAGCACTTGACCCATTAAGGGTAAGGGTCAAAGTTAATGTTGAAGGTTTATTTAAACCTGTTTCAGATCTTAATCCTGGAAATGATGGAGATTCGAAAAAGTCTGTTAAGGTATATTTTGACGGCCCTTCAGATTCACGTCATATTCTTCAAACGTTGGCTCAAGGGCTAGCCAAACGCGACGGTCTGGAAATGCAGGTAATGATAATGACGATATGATAATTTATAACGGTATTGACTAAATTTTGTATTGATGTCATGTGTCAAAATGCGGTACTAAGATAACTTAATTTTTGTAT
The DNA here is from genome assembly GCA_034699025.1 of Entomobrya cf. arborea Gr-Col-00668. Classification (NCBI taxonomy): domain Eukaryota; kingdom Metazoa; phylum Arthropoda; class Collembola; order Entomobryomorpha; family Entomobryidae; genus Entomobrya; species Entomobrya cf. arborea Gr-Col-00668. The sequence continues at coordinate 15,695 of JAQIWN010000230.1, forward strand.
TTTGCAGTTTTATATATCAGAGAGTAATATGAATATATACGCTCGCCAACTAGTCCTGTTACAGTTAGCGTTCGCCCCCTTAACAAGAGTTGGACTTCATGAAAAAGTCTGTGCCTTTATGGAACTTCATGGGAACCTTTGTATACGGCCACAAACGAAACGGATTTTGAAGGAAATTTGTGATGAGCTAATTATGTGAGTCAAAGCTGGAAATTCTCTGTTGTTGTTTAAATGGACAATCCAGTTAAGTAGTTATTACAATGATTTTTTTGTTGTGTTATGATTACAGGGCAGTGACTGACGACGATCATGCACGTAAATTGATGCCATACATCACCTTTAAGGAACTCCGGTTTAAGGAACGTGATCTCGTACATCAGTACTTAAGGCGTTGGAGGGATGCGGCTGCATCATCAGCACCTATGTCTGCTGCCTGGTAAGGATTGTCTCTTGGAAAACGCACAGCGCGTTATAAATGGCCAAAAGGTTTATTAACTTTAATTGTTTCTTGTAGGGATAAACAACTCAGGGCCACACTCGGAACAAGGTACGATAGTCGCACAGGAGCATTTGACTGGGACTACAATATGAAGCTTGTCGAGAAACATCCAAAGCTTAAAATTATTCAAGCAGCGGAATACAAGCACTGGCGTGAAACTGGAATGGCGTTTGTGGAGCCAGAAGCCGATTACTCTCAGCCGAACGTCACCTTGAATGAAGGTAACGGCTTTGAATATAACAGCTCAACTATATATAATTAATCGCACTATCCTGAACACAAGTTTTCGAACAAATATGTGCTGTACTAATTTGGTATATTTATTGCTTTGACAGGTGCTAGTGATAACTCTCCTACATACTCAGGTGATATGGATCTTGGTCCTTATATTCCGTATGGTATCAATTGCGAAGACGCTTCGTTGTTAGAGAAGGCTAATGACCAGTACAAAAAGAAGTCTTATGATATTGCATTCCATAATATTCAAGAAATGTTGTCAATACTCTCTCCAACCACTGAAACTAGACCAGCGTTCTTTCAGAATTTTATGATTTGGTTGCTTCCAATTGGCAGTAGTCAAAATCTCTGGGTAAAAGCCAAGTTTCAAAACATTTTTGATGTTGCATTCATTGCCACCCACACATTTCCGGGATTGAGATGTGAATTGACACGGATGCTGAAACAAGATGCTGTTGTATTCTTCGAGAAGCCAAGGTATATAATAAACAAAACCTATTTATGCATGGTGGCGTATATGTAACTGTGAAATTTATGCAGAATTTATTGGCTAGTTGAGTTAATAATATTTATGATTTTTGTATGATTTTTTCAAGGTACATAATGTGGTTTGATAAGGAAAATGTACCCGCATTCGAGAAGGAGGTCGAGCTAAAAGCTAAAAATGCTAATCTCACTAGTTATCCCCTAGAATCAAAGGATGTTTCTGATTCATTATACCGGTTCAAAATCACCAATTTCGAAGAGTCTAATCAAAATTCAAACTCCAATAATTCCAATTCCCATTGATTTTGTAACAAGTTTAAAGTTTAACCGTCATGTTTTGATAGATTGAATTGAAACGTACAAGTTAAATAAGTGTATAATGATGCAGCTCACTATATTTCCTACCTTGTAAGCATAAAAAATATTATTGTATAATTATTAGTTATATTAAGATCCTGAAAATTAGCTTTTGTAGATTGTAGGTGTGTTTCTGTGCAAAGAAATATTGCAACAGCTATTTTCCAAAAGTACTTGTTTTAGCATGAAAGCATACATATAAGCTCTTAATAGCTTGTCTATGAAAATCTATGTAGTAGCAAATGTTTTTCTCAAATAGCAAGTTTTAAAAACTATATATTCATATTATCATTATTGAATGGTCACTGTAATCAATTATAATGCATCTCTTAAAGTAAAAATAAATTAATGAAAATTTTAGTTCTTACGTACCTTTTCCATCACTATTTATTCTTTTTACTATAACTTGAGTCCATGCACCAGGGGCAGCTCCACACTCCACTATTGTCTGGCCAGGTTTTAAAATCTTCGCCTTGTCATCAATCTCAATTAACTTGAATGCACTGCGTGCCCTGAATCAAATTCATCAAGCATTCAGTATAGATATCAAGACAGGCAGACCATACTGTCATACTATGTCAGTTTGACAAGTACATAATATGTATTTATATGTTATAATGTAATAAGAAATTATAGCATGTAATCGGAAATTGTTGTACCTGTAGTTCATTTCCAGGGTCTTTTTGACATACGGATCATTCAACTGACGAGTTAGCCATTCTTGGGAACTTTTACTCTTTCCTTTCATAGAACGGGGAATACTTTTATTGATGACAGAAGATGTATGAATCAGATTTTTCTCAAGATATCTGGTAAAAATAGTTCACAGGTGAAAATTTAAAACAGTGCATTTGCCGTATCGTTTTATGAATCGGAGCTTTAGCATTTAGCATCATGTATTGAAGGCTGATTATTATGATAGTTTTGCGACAGGAAAGTTGTCAATTATTTTTTTTCAAAGTCACGTACGATTTGCTTACCTCAGTTTGTAATCAGTGACGGCAAGGTTTCCCCCAAAGCGTTCTGCCCACCACCACCACCTCAGTTGCACCATGATTCTTATTTGTTTCTCAACGCTAAATACTTGGATGTAGTCATGCAATTTGCCAATTATGCTCATGGAACGTAACTCGGTGTATTTTTTGTACAAATTCTAATTTTTTCAATATTAAGGGTAGCACCCTCTTCTGCAGCAACTCTTATAGACTAGAAAAACTGCGTAATGAAAACATATAATCGTAAAGTAATAAATCATCTCATCATATCATTGTCATTCATTAGTCAGTCTTGATTTAATAGAAGTCATTTCATTCGTTTACTAGTAGTATCCAGTCTTAATGACTTATTCAGACATCTTCAAATTGGAAACACTACAAACGACAATTTATATCCGATTCTACTGTTTTTCGGATCTAACGATGGATATATTTGTAAGAAAAGCTCAATTCTTATATATGAGCTTGGAACACAAACAAAATTGGATTCATAAAAACGCAAGCAAGAAATGATTTGGGGCAGGCTGAATGTTTACCCCAAATACAAGGGGAATAAGAGATCTTTCCAAAAAGTCTTAAAACGGACAATTAATTTATAGTAACAATAATTAAACTCTTTGTTTACTCGATTTAAAGATTTTAACATGAGCACGGCACAAAAACAGTTCTGTCTAAATTAAACTAAATGGCCTGTCTGATTATGCACCTGGATCTGGATGTGGACGACAAGAGATCTCTGATGTCACGTTGATCATGCTCATGGATTAGGAATTACATCAAAACGAACACAGACGCAGCTGAAAATATGTTTTGTGAAGCGTAAGCGAGCAAACGATAACGCTGCTAACAAACACCAACTAATTTTCGATTTTTCTTCAATTTTGACATGAATTTTGATGTTTATGGTACATGAAAATCATCTTGGAAGGTAGTGAGTGACTGGAAACTGTGAACACCATGCAAGATAGATGGAAAACACAAAATTTCATTTTACATAGCATGGGCTTCTGTCGCTAATAAGCCAAAAAAAATGGTAGTGATCCTACATTTGAGTGTATAGGTAAATTACCTTAGTCGTAGTAGGTTGTAGGTGGCGTAGGTAAAGTAATTCTGAAAAGTATACAAATGCTTAGCCATAAAAAACAAGTAAACTCCACCCTTTCTCGATTGAATATCTGGCTACAAAAATCTTTTTTAGCTTCAACAAATATACCACTTTTGTGTAACGCAACGTAAACTTATAGTAGTAACACTGACTTAGTATCCTTTTTTGTTGTTTTTTTTGGCACAAAGCAAAGCGAACTAGCAACCAATACATGCTTACTGTTGATGCAAGAAATGTTTTTGTAATTTGTAAGTGAACATGTATATATCGTACATTCATACTTTGATCAACAAGGGCTCTTTTGTTGGTTTGCAACTATTTTCTTAAAAATCTGTGCGTAGGATCATTGCACTGATCGACCCGTGTTTTGCACGGGTAATTATATGAATTATTGAGTGTGCAAAAAAGTTTAACAAGTGGGTGATCCCGTTTGAGTTGGGTGGCTGGTAACTCTGAGGAAGACCTAAATTGATAAACATAAAGGTTATTAAATTACTAATAACATTAAGGGTCATTTGACCTTGACATTGCATAACAGTAAATGAAAAGCCTCTCGCGAACTTGCAAGCAAAGTGCTTAAACTCCCAAACAATAACACTACATTGTGTGTAATTTAATTTGTACTTAATATATCAAGAAACTAAACTATTTTATTTGCGTACGAAACTATTTAAGACCATCAAATTAGTATTTGTCACTATGTAATGAAAATTAGATGTACGTTTGCACGTATGAACCATTAAATTTGGTTATAGTTACAGGCCTGTGGCCAGGCTCTTCTCATTGTCATCATTCTAATTTTGATCGGAGGAGTTAGAACGATGGCATGGGCGTGCATAGATTTTTCCCATAGATTATTGACTTATAATTTAACATTGTTTTTAGTTGTCATTCATAACTTTAAATTTTTCTGGATTTTACAGATTCAGCATCACCAGAAAATTCAAGTTACAAATCTGTATTTATACACAGTCCGTATGCTTGTGACGCTGCAAAATTATCGTAAATAGGGCCAAGTCGCCCTGAGGATCTTACACTTTAATCGTGATTAACGAAATATAACACATCAGTCTGGTCTCTAGATGACTTTAAGAATGGAGATCTTGGTGGTAAGTCGGTCTTATATCATAAACCTGTGCACAACTCAATTTATTCTTTGTATTTTAAAACTAAAATATTTTGTATGCATTTGTGTAACAGAACGAGGAACTGTTGAAAGACAGGCTTACCCCATGTCGGGAAATTTGTCCATTTTTATTGGATTTGTTCATTTGGAGAAAGGAGGCATATCCTTTTGTCATCGCTGGAGCAGTCACTTCCTTTTTTATGCTCCTCTTTTATTGGCAACCATCAGTTCTCACTGCACTGTCAGTTTTGGGGCTAGTCGTCACTGTAGCAGATTACATTTTACCTCTCCTATCCAAAACCGTTAGCAGTTCCGAGGACTGGAACAGTGAAAAGGAAAAGAAATTCTCTATTTTTGTCAATCGCATTGCTTACTACAGTGTACAAGTGTGGAACTCTCAAGTGATGCTTGAAGAATGGAAGAAAGAACACCCCAATTTGGTACTATATTTTATGAACTAAACCAATTCAATTAGACCTACACTTTTCGCTACATAAAACTTATTTCAAAATTCTAAATTTGCAGTATTCATCGGTTGTAATCGTCTCTCTGTTGTTCTTGGCATGGATCGGGAATGCAATTCATAATCTCTGGCTTGCATATATCCTTGGTATGTCGTGTCCACGAAATTCAGCCTTAATTTGTAATTAAACCTTGAAGCGTAAAAATATATTTCTCTAATATTTATTTCTACTTTCCAGTTTTGTTCTTAGCTTTACTTCCTGGTCTTCTTCATCGCCGTATCCTTCAGGTGTACGTATCAAGGCTTGTCATGATGATAACCTCCTTCGTTCAGTCAAAAACAAAGAAAAATTAAGCCATTGCTTTCTTTTTGGCTGATCCTAGCTTGATGACACTTGATGATGGTCTACTTCGTACTCATTCACGGCCACAAACACGATTAAACACGAAGATAATTGTCGTTACACTGATATTGATATTATTACCGTTTCAATTAGCACCAAAAATATGTTTTGAAACTGCTACATATATTCAGTCAGTCTGCTGACACTGACAGCAGTATTTCTTTTATGTAATTCACAAACGCAATGTAAGATAATTTAGTCAACCTGTTTCAATGATATATAATAATTTTGCAAAATAGTCATTTAGTGATTGCAACTTGCAATAGATCGAAAAGAAATCATCATGAATATGTATTTTAGGAAATTATAGTGCATCAACTTCTCAATCAAATGTATTTTGAGATGAGGTTGATTGGCAAGTGTTCACACAGTATTTGTACTAAACTGTACAGGTCAGAGATTGCATTTTTTGGCATATATTTGATAAGGATATAAAAACCATGTTGTAATGTTGACTACTAGTTTTAAATGCTTTAAAAAGTAATAGTGAGTTTCGAAAATGTTACGTTATAACTTGTCAACTGTTATTTTTAGTAGATAGCAAGAACCCGAAATGATGTTACATATTTAAAAAACGCAACAAAAATATATGTATTCAAAGGTGATGTAAAATAATAAATACAAAAAGGCATTTAATTCAAATGATTTTTTACTACAAAAATATACGTAAACGATAAATATGTAACATGTACAAATGTAGTTTTATTGTGACACTGCAGAAAGACTAGATGATAGAGTTAATTTAGCATTTTTTGATTGCAGTACTTATACTAAACATTACTGTTTTTTAGTTGATCAAATGATGATCTGTTGTGTAGATCTTAATTGATGGTAGAAAAATAGTATATCATAAAAATCTAACCGTTTAGTTAATAGTGAGCAGCAATTAATACAAATATATAAATTCGCTATATTACTAATAATAAAATTTGTAATAGTAGTGTTATTTCTTCGGTGGTTGTTTTTTAAGTAAAAAATTGTTAATAATCGTTTGACTAATCTATTTTGTAGTTTGGCTAGTTTTATTTCAACTTTTTACTCTAAAATACCATCACAAGGAAGTCTTGGGAGCTTTTCAGCAATCCAAGGCAAGATTCCAGTGCGTTGATAATTTCTCCAGTCGTAACAAACTTTAAGAATTATTCCTACGATGCACACAACCTCAGCGATAATTATCCAAATTATCCAGTTATCATCATCATAGTCGTTGAAGGAACATACATCTGTAATTTTCAAGTCCTTTAGCCTCTGAAATTTGTGTTCATCAAATCCAAATTATGTTTGGTTTCATATCAATCGTACCAATTGAATAGATGATATTATGATTGTTAGTATGAAATAATTTTTACCAAACAATTTTCGATGGTTTCATTGTTTTCATCATCATCTTGGTCTACTTGTTGCATCTGCATGATGTTCCAGCAAAGTACTTCGTTTATGTCCAAAATATTATTTTGTATTTCGATAAGCCTTCCCTAGTTTTAAAAGTCAACCATCAAAAACAGTTACATAATATAATCAGAATACTGCCCACAATTAAATAAAGCATGCCACAAGTATTTACTTTTGTTTGTGTAGCTGTAAGACAGTCGCATTCTAAATTAGACCCAACTTTGAGCGTGGCCTTCCCTTCCGAATTTTTCACTTTTGTGAAAAAGGAGTTTGGAAACTGAAATTGAGCCACAAATAATTTGCATTAGTGCTATCCAAAAATATGTATTTCCAGTTTCGAAAAAAATTATATGTATTTAGCATTATTTGTGTCACACCTTTTCAAACCTGTTTGAATTAATGTACAGCAAGTCGAATTTGCGTATAAAACTACTACTAGTGAGATCATTTAAGTTTTTAACATAATTGTGACTTATGTCAAGTCGTCTTAAGTTTTTGTACATTGATGAGTTTAATGTCTTCAGGTGCTTTATATGATTGTGAGAAACGTTGAGTTCCCAAGTATATGGCGAGACTCGGGGGAGTTCAGTCAAATTTCTTCCAACACAGTTAACAGTAAGGTAAACTGTAGGTTTGCCCGTTTCACCCCTGAGCAAATTGAAAGGATGACATTCACACGTCTTGTTCATTTCGGTGCATTCGTTTTCAAGGATCTGTTATAAAATAGATTACACAGTAATGAAAACTTTCCATCGATAATGAAATTGCATAATATCCTTTGTCACAATAAATTAGCATAATTCCTGACTTACAATTTTAGAATCAAATATTTGTGTTAGGTTGTAATGAAATATTCCAGAGGGAACCAGTTTTTGCCTGTAAAATTGGCAGGTAGTCATATCTTGATCCACAAATAGACTGCGGCATTCCGAATGACGCTTATGACAGTCCAAATTATCCCAGACATTCTCCCAAATAAATTCGCATTTCAACGGGTTTCCTGAATATTCAATAGAAACACTTTTTTCACATAGTTAATAATTTCACTTTGATATGGCTTCTTGTTCTGTTGCCCAACAAACCTGAAAGTTGCAATGACTTTAACCGCTTAGAATCAACAATTTCTATTGGAAGTTCCTCCAACAAATTGTTTTTTATTTCCAATGAAAACGCTGCGCTAGTGCAATTAGTTAGCTGACGATCAGTTGTAAAATGACCCTCGTCATCTATGTCAATGGTTTCGATAATGTCATCACTTTCAGCTGGATCCTCTACAGTATCAACTAGCACGGCATTAAAGTGTCTAATAAAGTTGTTGGGAAGTTTTAAAAGGGAAATATGACATGGAATATGGCCTGTTACTGAGCTTATGTTAGAATCGTAAATTTCTATCTCAGATAGCCCCGAAAATTCGTTTATTTTTATGAAACTTAAATTTAAGTTTGGAATTGTAGAATTTTCAATGATCAGTGTTGTCAGATAATTTTTCTGTTCCAAGAAAAAAATATAAAACAAATTATATTGATTTCAAAAGTGTTATATTTAGTAATGGATAATTATTTATGCATTCAAATACCTGGTGAGTCGATATGCACTCAAAGTTAAGTGTGTCGGTGTCATTGAGGGCAAGTGACGCACATCTTAAAATGCTGTCAGTTCCCTCTAAACTACATAAATAGCAATTAGTAACATTTGCACTGATTTCCTCTTCACTTTGCACAACCTTTTGCAGGGGATTACTTAGAATGAAAAATGCAGCAAGCAAAATCACTTGAAATGAATTCATTTTCGTACAAATTTAGGTTGTTTAGCTTTAGATTGCTTTATCGGAAATCCGTTTTCCAGGAACATCGATTGACACGGACAATGATTATTGAAGCCAAAAATGTGTGGGTGGGTGGAACAATGTTTCTAAACTTATACGTAATTCTAGAAATTGGAATTCAGCGAATTAGTAGTATCAATTAAATACATCTGGGTGTAATTTGTTTTCGCTTTAATGAGTTGATTAGTCTTCGAATTGCGGTAATGTTTATAGCATTCTTGCTAGTGAGCTAATAAGACAAGAGCCACAAACTCCACAAAGTTTGTTCTTTGATCTTGGTTTTTCAGTGGACCTAATAATACCATTGTTTTGTATATGCGCTATAAAACTAGTAAGATTTATCTAATTAGTTATTATGGCGCTATATATTCCTATATCCCTTTGGACAAGGTTTGACAAGTTTGTATTGGTAATTTAAAGCGTGACAGGACGACATACCAATACACATATTATGAAACATGACTATGCATGAACCACCAATGAAAGTAATGACGTTAATTACTACATATTTAGTAAATTAGTTTCTGTATAAGCAGCCTAGAAACATTTATCTCATATTCATATGTTGTAAATTGTGACTTTTGTGGTTACAACAGTGTTATTATGCTTTCGCCTAATAAGATAGTTGTTATATTTGACTAAAAATAAATGCCATATCATGGATCAGAATTATTACGCTTCTTGTATTATACATACAACAACACATAATAAACCTCTTTCATTTTGGTTTCATCTGAAAATCGGCTTTTGTTTTCAGTTTTGACTCATTTTAGTTTACAAAAAAGCATGATAGTGTATTAATAGAATTAAGCATTCTATTAGACTGATAATATGAATTCCTGCTATTCTGCTGATCAAATTAGAATTGTACAATTAACAAACAAAGCATTAAGCTAGCAAACATCAAAAAATTATACCACATTTTTCCATCTTTGTGCAAACTTATTTTTAATTAATCCAGTTGTTTTTCATAAATCATCAGTTTTATTTTAAATCATGAAAAAACCCCCAGTAAAAGTCAATAAATCGTTTTCCATATATTTCTATCAAATTTTTCTTACTCTACACCAGAGCAAACCTATTACAAATGCGTCGTTGACATAATCCATCCATTTCATTTCAAAGTTTGTAGTATCCATTGTATTATGCATATGTTTGTATGTACTTTAGTATCGATATTCGATAGTCCTTTCGTAAAAAATTAAATTCTCATTCTAAACAGTAAGTTTTCAAACTACATTCAAGCGAATTAAAACATTGCTAAACTGTGAGTTTGCTCAGCTTTGCTTGAATTAAAACCGTTAATTTTTCATGCGATGAAATCTACTCATGTTCAGACTCAACTATTTACGTATTACGTATGTAACTTCCTTATGAGTGTAATTTATGGAAAATTATGAATGACATGTTTTAACCCAAATGTGCCTTCTTTTCACTAAACTTCCGTCACCTGCTAAAAAGCTACCAATTATGATGGAAACATAATACACCCAAAGCATATGACGCTAATTTTAAAATCCATATCAATGTTCTAGTTCTAGATTCAAAACTAAACACTAATAAATCGCATCCTCATCATAAAAATAGGAATGTACCTGAATTCGTTTGCTAAACTTCAATTGGATTTCACTTTTATTTATTTGTGAGTGCTATGTCAAGTTGTAAACTGGATTTTGATGTTATTGATTGCACAACAATTGAAATCCTATGTATTTCTCCCAAATCATCGATTCTCAATGCAAACCATATGAACATCGCTAGGTACTACTGTAAGTGAAAACCTCGGAACACAAATAATTGATTAATGTAGGTTAAAATTAGGTAAACAGTTTTATTTTGCAAGTTTTACCAGAAAACTGGTATAATTAAACTACAAAACTACAACTAACTTTTTCTTTGCATTGTACTAGCTTTGACTGGTTGTAACAATGGATCTAAAATATGATTCTCTCTGCCCTTTGTATGTTAATCAGTGACAGCGACAGTGACAAATAAAAACTTTTATGTTCTGGTTTATCTGGTAGGTGATTTGGCAAGGGAAAATTTCTAAATGGTTAATAAGGAACATCCTTGCACTTGCTTAAAGTGTTTTGAAATATTATGTATGGGATCCTGCAAAGCACAGCTTTTAAGATAAAATGCGTTGACGCTGGTACTCAAGTTGACAGTTATAAACCAGCTTTCCCACGAGATTATCACTTGAATTCTGTCAATAGCCTAACCTACTTTGATTCTTTTAGAAGACGTATTAAATCACTATGAAATATCTGAAATTTTGGTGTTTTCTGCTGTTATTTTCGAACATTTTCAGTCTGAGTCTGAGTGTACCCCAAGAATTCACAGGAAACGAAGATGACGATGAGATCACGGTGGACCATGGAACGGAACCTAGTGGGGGTAAATTGAGACACAAGTGAAATTCTGAATTATCCAATCCTCCAGTCATTACTTAATTGAAATGCATATATTTATCTGTTTTCAGATCAAAACATGAGAATAATTGGAGGAGAACAAGTAGACTCTCCCACAGCTTATCCCTATCAAGTATTCATCGAAAAGATTTGGAACAACACGGCGTTTTTTAAATGTGGCGGAACGATTTATAACGAGCGTTACATTATTACAGCGGGACATTGCACGTACTTCCGAGATGCCGGTGTATATGCCACACCCAAACAAATTTGGGTAACTGCTGGAACCATTGACTTGGCGTCCACCGATGAAGAAATCCGTCGTGACAAACAAGTCGTTGGAGTCAGTGAAATTCATACTCATCCTCAGTTTGAGTTTAAACAATATGAAAATGATCGTGCTGAGACACCCATTTACGATATTGCCGTGTTGAAGTTGAAGAGATCATTGAAATTAAGTGACAGAGTGGCACCTTTACAGATTCCACCTGAGGGACTGGATGTAAAAGGTACAAAATTGCAAATTAAACAAAAAATACAGCTTATCTAACAGTAGTTGGTCTTACTTAAAATTTGTGATGCATTCGAATTTTTAGGTAATGGTACAGTTACTGGATGGGGAAGAAAGGAAGTTAACGGCACTATTCAAAACAGAATGAGGAAAATAGACGTTCCCTTTCTTGAACTGAAAAGATGTAAGAAGCTTTTTAGATGGGTAGCAAGAGTCAATGATGATATGGTGTGTACTGGTACAGAAGATGGCGGAGTTACACCATGCTACGGAGACAGTGTAAGTTTATAAAATTAGCATGTGAAAAGTATCATGTTGTTCTGGTTCTGATCTATAATTTCTATCATGTTTATTTGATTATTCAATAGGGTGGTCCCGTAAGCTGTAAGGATGATAACGGTAACAATTATTTGTGTGGGGTTTCTTCATTCAACGGGAATAACTGCGCAAATTACAACGTTTACACAAGAGTTTCATCATACAATTCCTGGATCAAAAGTATTGCAGGAGAACAAAAATAATTGAATAAAAAGTATATGTAAAGTTATAGCACAATTTTCATAAATATGTCAATCATTTTTGCTACTTCAGTATGAATTGTTAACCTAAAATTGATTTGTTTTTAACTAATTTGATACTTCTTATAGTAAAATGTTTTAAATAAATACCAAAAATGTGTACCTGATAACAGAAACCCAATCGAAGTTGTAAATTGAATGGAAAAATGTTATAGTGCTTTTACCCGAGATAATCAACAAAGATTGGAAAGTTTAATCTTCTTACACTCATTGAATCGTACTTTACATCTACCACTTTTATGGTTTTAGTTCTAATACCTTGGGATTTGCTTCTATTTGACATGGAGGTTTTGAAGTACAATTTTCAATGCATGTCAAATGCATTGTACCTAAGTTTCATTTCATTCATGTGATGTCGGTTGAAAAGTTGTAGACTAATGCAAATGTCACGCATAATGTGCATGATTTCCAATTTCCGTTTGAAATAAGTAAGTCTACAAAATCCATAAACCCTTCACCTTCTTGTGAAATTTGGTGTGAATAAATGTCAGCATCCTTTCTGTTCCACTGGCATAAAAACACTTCCAGAAACCTTGGATAGTAAGGAGCCTGTCAGTAGGCTCTCAGCCTGAATCACGTTTATGCATTATGCAGCCAGACAAAATGGGTAAATGTTGACAGGTAAAAATCCTTTTTGCAAATCTTTGACAAGCAACATATTTTAATATACTTAGGCCGCTTCCGGATTATTGAAGAGAAATATTTTGGTAAGAGAACTCCCCTTAACTTTTTTGTGTTCGCTGTCATATTCCAAAAGAATAAAGAAAATGTCTCGAAATAAGTATTTAATCCTTTCATATTACACAGCATTATATCTTTACTAACCTTGGGTCCACTGCTCACACTCTCTCAATGACTTTAACGACAAGGTCATCTAAAATATTTTACACGTACTCATCTATAACCAAAGGATTCTTCACATATTTCATTTCCTTCGAATTTTTAGTTCAGCAACAGACTAACCTATTGACTGACTTTGTTGAGCACCTAGATAATGATAGCCTTTTTGGTTGCATTATTGAACTCAGAGATATGAACTACATAATGTATCATTTCATAGCTTAGCTTAAAGCACACACGCCTATATGGGGTAATAAGTTGAATAACCTGGTTGGGTTCTTCACGACTTCTGTTCTTTCCTATTTTCAAGCTTCAAATTAGGTCTGTCTCAAGTTATACGTGAGACGATTGCAAAATATAGTAAATTTTCATCAGAATAATAATATAAAGCTGAATGAGTTGATGACTTTGTTTCCTCCCATTTTCATATTCATCTCTTGAATGTTATATTTAAATTACCTCCTTCTGGTTTTTAAGTTTAAACATGTGTGCTTTAAAAAAGGTACAGGAAATTAAATTATTTTACTTCAGATTTTAAGTGTTGTATTACGTTTTTGTTAGTCCTGTCTCAGCTTCGAATCCAAATCCAAATGCGCAATCAAATTTAGTTTAGGAGAGATTACATGTACTGCGATTTGACGTTGTTTTTTACTGACATTGCGCATTTTTTTTTTCAAATAACCATTCATCATTTCATTATAATCATCAATAATTTTAAGACCAGTTAGAAATGTGCAATGACCACTTGATCACTTTCCTTTGATTATCTCTCATCTCCTCAGTTTTCTTGAATTAATCTCTGATGATTAATTCCATTCTTTCTTAAAATACGTTTCACGGGTTTCCCAAATTGAGTCAAAATAAAATATGTGTAAGGAAAATGAACCTAAAAAATAAGATCATCCAAAATGGAAAATTATTATTTAGAAAAGCTATGGAAAAATGGTACTAGACCAGTACCCACCGCTTCAAAAATAAATTCGTCGCAATAACATAGTACGTCTGAATGAAATCATGGGACTACTGACTAGTTGAATGCAGTACAAAAATACTGACTTCCAGTTTATTTCTAAACGTCTTTTAATGATGTTCTTTAAATAAAATTTTGTCATACTCGGATTCATTTTCAGATGTAACTTGATATATGTACTAGGCATGAAGTTTCACACATTAAGATACACGTTATTAAAGAGTAATTACGGAAAATGAGTATGTCAACGAAATATTAATATTACGAGTTCAATGTCAGTACAATAAGCGTTTTGAGATCCGTGAATCTTGCAAACATTTATATATATAGCGTGAAACATGTAATGGGACCATTTATTTCAGTTCCATTTCTTGGTACCTAACATCAAATTTTTTCAGTCTCCTATTTACTTTGAACCCCGTAAATTATTAACAAAAACAAACATTATTTATTAAAAGCATGAAGAAACAAGTTACTTTCGTTTCATAAAGTTGTCCGCTACTTTGAAAATCATTTAGTGTCAAGTCAAGTATATTTGATAAATTATTTTTGTAGTTTTACATAAGCTTTCTCTGGAAAGTACAGCTTTGACCTTACAAAATTAGTTCTACTTTCCATTAAAGTTGTCAACATCTTTTGCTAAGCAGAATGGCTGATTGGACTGCTGTGGAGAGATGTCGGAAGCCTACAGGTATGCAATTGCAATAGGCTGAATCCGCGCCAAATCGAAACATCCATACAAATTGATAATTTACGAATTAAACTTGGTATATCAAAATAAAATAGAGGGGAGTTTTGTCTGTATAAAAATTGCACCAGAAAATTTAAAAAAAAATAGACTTGACATAAGTCGTATTTGAAGTTGACCAACCTGGCCTATCCCCCACAAGCGCCCATATTTAAGAAAAACAAAATTTCTTTCAATTAGCAACTTGAAGTGTTACTTTTTAAAAACCACGTTGAATTGTCCACAACATCGTACTAAAATGAAGTTGCTAATTGAAGGGAATCTTGTTTTTCTTAAATATGGGCGCTTGTGGGGGATAGGCCAGGTTGGTCAACTTCAAATACGACTTACTTAAAGTCTGTTTTTTTTAAATTTTCTGGTGCCATTTTTATACAGACAAAACTCCCTTCTATTTATTTTGATATAAAAAGTTTAATTCGTAAATTATCAATTTGTATGGATGTTTCGATTTGGCGCGGACCCAGCCAATAAGAATACAAAATGTATGCATTTATATTTAAAAAATATTTTGATATGAATAGAAGGTGAATGAAGTGGAGAAAACTAAATGAAGTAAACAAAAATTAATTTTCTCCTTAAAAAACCTTCATTATGGAAATGTGAGGCAACAACATTATTATAATGAAACACAATCTAGAAAAGCTTTTGTACGTAACCCTTTTTCCGCCCACGCTAGAAATGCCAAATTTAATGAGATATGTACACTACGTATGTGTAAGTACACAAATTTATGTTATGATCTAACTCAAGTTTTTCATTCACATATTTCCTGGAAACCAACAGGCTTCGGAAAACGACATCTTCTCGCTTTACTTGGGTTTTGTGGATTTGCTTTGTCGTACGCAATGAGATTTAGCCTTTCAATTGCAATAGTCGCAATGGTAAACAACAATGTTTTGCATCATGATGATGCCAACATCCGTCAAATAAAGAATTCCACCTCCACTTCTCATGTTATGGGCACTCCAGAGTTGCTTCAGAACAAAAATACTCTTCAAAGCGATTCTACCCTTTTTAAAAGCGATGTATGCCCACACGACACAACTCCCCATTCGACCTTGGATCTCAAACTGAATTTATACCATGTGCAAACTACCTTTGTAGACCGAATGGCTAGTCTTATTAATAGCAGCACTGGCAACAACAACACTACCGACAAGACCAGCTATTCCTTTGAAGTGGGTACTACCAACATCACAAAAAATTCCTTACTACCAACAACAACGACCACTTATGACGAACGCACGGACTTACAGAACAAAAATTACAGAAAGTCTATTTCAGAGACAGCAGCAACTCCAGTGGTTTTACTAACCGCAAATCCTAACAAAGAAACTCCGACTCAACACGTGGTAAACTTGGACGAGCAACAAGGGGAATTTTTCTGGAACGAGAAAGAGCAAGGCGTCATTCTAGGCAGCTTCTTTTGGGGTTATGTATTGACTCAAGCATTTGGAGGGTGGATTAGTCAAAAAATTGGGGGGAAATGGCCCTTCGGCATAGGTCTGCTAATAACTGGCTTATTTGCAATCGTAACTCCAGCTGCGGCAAGACTTGGTGGAATGCCCGCAGTGATTATGGTCCGGATAGTTCAGGGACTGGCAGGGGTATACACAAAAATATTCATTTGAATCCATTTTCCACTTCCAACTTCTAACATGTTAAATTACCCAAGAAGTATGACTACATTTACAAATTTACTTTTTCTTCTCCAGGGAGTTACAGTGCCATCAATGCAAGCCATGTTATCAAAATGGTTTCCCCCGGAGGAACGTGGAAAATTGGGCTCATTAACTTTTGCAGGTTGAGTGTATAGTATACCACCTTATTTATGTTTCTTGAAGACGGCGAGCCATTCTTGGAATATCACTCTAGTATATTGACTAGCAGACACCGAGACACCCATTTCATTCTGTTTGATTAAATTTCTCTGAATTCTATTTGTAGGGATGCCATTCGGCACTTTCCTGTCAACACTATGCAGCGGTTTTCTCATTTACTATTTCGGTTGGACTTCCGTTTTTTATGTCACTGGAGTAATGACTGTGATATGGTTTGTACTTTGGAGTTGTTTTGCGTATGCTAGCCCTTTTGAACATCCGACAATAAATGCGGACGAGCTTCAATATATTAAAAAAGCACTACAACTGCACTGCCCTACTAAAAGTAATAAAACAGCGGGTGGTGATGGTCGTGGCGAATACCAACAACAGGTACTTCACACAACAGAACACTTTTTTTTATATCTCTCTTATGATTCATTTATTCCATTAAGAGAACCATAGACTCATGGGTAATCATCTCAATGCAATACACTTGGGAAAATGAAAGTAATAAAGACATTGGATTTTTGCGAACTTTTTGCTTGTTAATATAAAAGATGAAATAGTAATTTTAGGTCACTATCCTCTTGTATAAATGCCGTATCATGAGAGTTATGATATGATATATATCAGCTAGTCTGGTACTAAACAAAGTTTCCCATTAACAATACAATTATTTTGTCCATTTTCCGGGGATTACAGTCACGAAAGCAAGTTCCTGTTCCGTGGTCAAGAGTTCTACTTTCACTTCCTTTTTGGGCGATACTAGTCTGCAACACGTGCGAAACATGGGGTCTATACACTATCAACGCAGAATTACCAACTTACATGAAAACTGTACTTCATTTTGACATCAAACAGGTACAAATGAACATACATCGAAAAAAATGCGTACGGAGTTTGTTTTCATTAAAATTGGCTTATTTGATTTCCTTTTTGGTGGCAGCTTTATCAGGTTTTTACTGACTTTGAGTATAGTAGTTATCCTCTCAAGTTCCTATTAGCCTAGTTTGGAATATGACATGATAGATTTACATATCTCCGGGCTATGCAGCAAAATTTTATGTGTTTCTGTAAACTGTGTAGAGCTGGTGGGGTACATTGGAAGAAAAAAAACTCAATAACGTGCAATGTTTCGTATCGTATCTGACGATTTTTTAATGTAATTTTTTTCTATGAGTTTTTTCGTGTGATTTATAGAACAGTGTTATGTCCGCGTTCCCTCATTTATTGACGCTTATTGTATCAATTATTCTTACGAATGTCGGCGACACTTTAATTGAACATCAGTATTTGTCCATTGGCACCATTCGGAAGCTTAGCACAAGCATCGGTACGTTTTACAGATATTTTATTTAAGTTAAAGGGAATTACCATTTCTGTTGTTGTTACATAAGTTAAATATGGTAATTTATTGTAAATGAGTGGACTACGGTTTCCGTTTTTTTTAAAGCAATGTGGGGATCTGCAGCCGCACTGCTTGGTGTTGCGTATTCTGGTTGCGATCGTGTAAAAACGGTCGCTTTACTAGCCGCAGCGATAGGTTTGAATGGAGGCAAGTTTGGAGGGTTCTTGGTGAACATTATTGACATTGCTCCCAACTACTCTGGAATTTTAATGGGGATTATCAACACGGTATCCTCAATGCCAGGCTTTTTTGCTCCATGGGTTGCTGGAATGATAATAAACGAAAATGTAAGTTACAATGAATTAAAATTTAGGACAGATAAATTCATACACGCCATTTCACACACTTGCTGTAAGCCTGATACATTCATGATATGAGAAAAGAAACAGCTATATCTTATGCATTTCAATTCATTAAAACGATTCAAGTTTATGGAAAAAAAACATAAGATACTGAGTAGGATTTTTTAGCCCGTGTGAAAGCGGAAAAAAATATTAGAATTCTCTGGCCTTGTGTAAAAAAATGTTTCTAAAAAATCTTTATGCATAACCTTGCTCTTGTCACATATTCACCGTTTTTTCCCCTCTTTTAATTCCCAGCCGTCCTTGGAGAATTGGCGAATGGTGTTTTTAATCACTGCAGCAATAGCATTTGTTGGTAATTTGGTTTTCATTTTGTGCGCATCTGGCGTGGAGCAAAGTTGGAACCGGGGTGATGATGGTACCCGTGAAAGTTGTTGTGGTACGCCTTCTTCCACTGACGATAAAAAACTTCAAAGTGCAACTGACTCCATGGACTCCATGGATTGTACTATTAACCAAAAGATACTTTTGAATAAAACGTCCAACCAACTCAATAGTAATAAAGAGGAATGGGAGAATAAAGGGTAAAATTCCAATTATACGGACGAATAAATTTATATCTTTGCTTCACCAACTCCAACTTACTCTTGTCTGTAAACTATACAAATCTTCTACTAATCCAAATAATTCTATGGCATGGTTTTTGTAGAGTGTACATAATTCCTTTGAATCCTCCTGTTGAAGCCTTTGAACAACACCTCCATCAACAAGAACATCTCCATCGTCATCACCAACCAGATTCACCTCCTTTTCCTCTTGTTGTACTACGAAACGTTCAGCAATTGTACCACCAGAATGAGCAGCTAGATGAAGATGACAAAGGTGTACTCAGGTGTTCCGCTTGATTTATTATTACATGAAAAGCTAAATTACATTTATTTCAGCTTCCTCTATCCATTGTGCTGGGATGAATCTGAAGTAATCTAATAAAAATGCTTTCATGGGACCGTGTTCTAATTTGTTGAGAATTAAATGTATTAAAACCTAATTTGTCTAACATTCAATTCTTTTCGCATTGATGGAGCTTCGGATTACATGTTCATCTACTTTTGTTTGCATCGTTAGCCAATTAGCGTAATTAATTTATTTGAAACGGTTCTTTCACCGACTTTTAAATAAGGGTCACATTAAATGTGAACGTATACTAAATACTGTGTTGCGAAAGTGGGCTCTGGTTGATGGAAGATTTTTTCGGATTCAAAACATTTTTTTTCATTTAAGCATAAAAACCTTGCGTAAGGTAATAATCGAAGATTATCAAATCACCTGAATGGCCAAAACCTTGAATTTGAGCATGTATAGGTACATAGACTTGATTAAAATTGGATAATAATATTCAGAAATTTTGAGGCATCAATCAATCTTAACCACTTTCTTTATAAATAAAATGGATTAAGTTCCAAACTTCAAAGAATTTAATGAAGCGGATAAAGAGCTGTTTAGTCATGCAGAGGAATCTGAAGAAAAACACTTTTCTACGAAAAAATTCAAATAAGCTGTCAGTGAGCTTTTTTGTAATTTCTTTTTTACTATATACGAGCTTGGCTATCATCAACCATAATTGTATTTAGCATGTTATTTTGTTCTTTTTTTGGCTTATGTATAAAAATATTGGTTACGTTACAACATTACGGACTGAATTGGACACAATTGCATAGCATTCCTCAGTAATATTACCACAATTAAGATGTAGTCTTTTGGAATGGAACTAGGTCAATTTGTGGCCACTCAGTTTCCGGAAAAGTTATCTTTAGTAAACAATTTGCTTTTGCTTTACAGAGGAATGAATCATTCGATAATTTTGGCCTGTAGTCATTCATACCACTGACTGAACCTATTGCTATCTTTCAGAACATGAGAATTTTGATTACAAAGGAATCAAACTTACTCTCTGTAATTTCTGGAGAAGTGGTCTAATGAATGACAACAGTCTAAACTCAAACGCGTCATGTTTTGGAGCTGACCTAAATAAACTTACAATATAAAATGTTGACATCTCCAACAACTTCTGCAATTCAAGGCTAGTTTGTACAAAGTTGTGCGTTGTGCATTAGCGTGATATTCTCAAAACTAAACTCAAGTAAAAAAAATTAACAAGCTAGTAAACATGTTTTCAAACTTTCCAAGCTTGTTATTTTGGATCGCAATATTCCCTCTCCCTACAATTTTATTCACTTCTTCTCAAAGTATTTCATCAAGCGTTCATACAAACAGTAAATCTGGAGTGTACGCACTTCCGGAGATCAGTCTGAAACTTGGAAACGGTACTGAACTCGAAGCAGAGGCCAATTCCCCCGTGAAATTGTCTCAGGAAATTGGTTCGGTTGTGTTGACCTGCACAGCGGATTACCCAGTGAGATGGGAGTATCTTCGAAAAAATAAGACGGTAAGATAGTTTTGTGTTTGTCTGTTGCAATACGACTTACAAATCTCACTTGGAAAATTTTCTTGACACATGTTTGAGAAAACTAGTGTAAGTTTGGTTTCTTATAAAGTGCATTGCTCTCATTGCCCCAGTTTCGTTGATCCTATACATATATTACCAAGCCACTTCACTTCCGTATTTTTTTTCTTTTACAGATACCCGTACTGGATGTTGTTTACCGACGACTAATCCGGAACATTTCAGATTTTGATAATCCAAAGAGGACCCGCTTCATGTCCGTAATTACATTACGGGGACTACTGGAATCCCAAACAGGAAAATATCTATGTCGACACTATAATGAAAAATTGAACAATAATAGTTACGCAGTTGCCACTTACTTTGATCTTTTCATTCCAGGCAAGCCTTTTTACGCTGTTTACTACATTTTTAGTGCATATTTTTTTATGAACAATGTACTACATTTGAAGGAATACTTATATTTATGTACCTCAACTGTAACATTTCTTCAATTGCATACATTAGCACATTGATAAGAAAGCTAAAAATTGGATTTGTATTGTTTTCACCTTGTCTCTTACACAATCAAATTTTGATCTTATGAATTCTTATGAGACACATGACCACTAAATCGATTACCATAAAAATACTCTTTTTCTTTTAAAAAACAAACAGGAATTAGGACTTTCAATACGATATCAACTATATCATTCGCTAATAAAACAGCCAGTTATGTAGACATATATTGCCCGGTGACAGATCCAGATTTACGTGTTACTCTGTACAAACTAAATGATCAGGTAGGGATTTCACATTTACGAATTCCAGGGTTTTGGATTTTGCTCATAATATCATTGCAAATAGGTAACCTGTGTTTGTGGTTTGATTATGGTTATTTTTATTTTCATGTACAGCATTTTAACAAGACTAGAACAGTTGTGTGGAAGTCGATTTACGCTAATTACGAACCAACACACGGATTTAAGCTTTTAGCCGGTCTTGGTAGAGAACTCCTAGGAACTTACAATTGCTCAGCAGGCAACGGTGCAAGCTTGATTTCCTTAGTTGCCGATCCGTCGGAGAGGGAACATTGTAAGTAGTCTGCAAATTTTATGCTTTGATGACAAATTATACGCTTTGTGAACAAGGGAAATCAAATCATGAAGCGAAGCCAACAGAAACGTACATAGTACGAAATTTGTATGGATTGTATTTTTTTCGAATCGCATTCCAGGCATTTCAACTGTATATTTTTTTAACCTTTCCAGACCAATCTTTATCTCCGCACATACTCATCACAGAAAACTCGTCCTTATGTAGCGAAAATTACAAGTTTGTGCAGTACCTACGTTCCAGACGCCTGGAGTGCTATTGCAAAGATTCACTCGGCCTTTTCATGAATGACAATTACGACTTTGAAAACCGTCAAGCAAACTGTTCCACGAGAGAGCTAACTTCATTATTAAGTCGAGTTTCAAAATGTTCTGACTGGAGGCTCGAGGAATTTATAAGAAATCCAGAAGAATCGCAAGACGTTTGCTTCCGACAGTCGTCGGCGTCCAGACTGCAATTAGGAGATGATGATGGAACTGGTAAGTTGTAAATAAACTGGAAATCGCGTATTTTTCCTGAAACGTAAACTTGTCCTTTTTAAGTATACAAAACTAGGCCATGTGCATTAAAAATCGCTAACGACCATCCATATTACATTACATTTTATGCTTCAGTTTACCCCAAGTAGTAATTATACTATACTGAAAAAATAGCAGAAACGGGATTTCAGGGATGTAGTGCTTTAGGTCATGGATCAAACAAATTCGACATTATTGCTCATTATCTTTGCAAATTATTTACATAGCATGCTGATTATTTTTAGTACATTTTACTTTAGTCTAGTGTTGTATTTGAGCGTAAAATCTGTTTTTAATGAATTCATTCAGTCCACAGTAGATCGCAGTTGTTTTTTACGAAACGTACATCTCCGTAAATGATGACCTGAGTACTTTTCAGGATCTGTGTTCTATTAAATCTATAAGCTTACATTTATAAGACTTATAACGAAATCATCCATGCGGAGAAGTGCTTTTTGCTGCTTCTTCGTGAAATATGTATTCCACCTGTACAAGTATTTTCACATTTTTCAATTCTAGGTTCCAGGCCAAGTCTAAAAGTTAGAGGGAAAACTTTTGTTAATGGGGATCACCTACGGAAATTCCCTTTCACAAAGTTTAGCATCACATACAACGGTTTCGTAGACTGGGCTGGAGACTTCATGTTGGCAGTCTGCAGGAAGGAGCATTGCCTGTTTGAAAATAATGATCATGATGATGATCATCATCGCAATATCAGCAATGGAACCATTGATCATAATATGGACTCTTTGGAATTCGTTGAAAAAGGTATGTATTATAATAGACTATTATTTAGTAATTTGGAGGAATTTTAAAATTACTCAAGCAAAATAATAATTTTGGAAATCTGTGTTTGACTTTGCTGATAATAATATGCGTGCATTGAATACAATTTGATGCACAACGACGAAACACAACAGAGCTACCTAACAATAATCTATGAAAAATAAGGTATTTCTATATTACGTTTTAATGTAGAGCCCACTAGAAAATATTTCCCATTGGCCCATCACCAAGCAGTTTGGAATGATCTTATAATTAATGGAACTGATATAGCCCTTGTTTACGTGCTACAAGCTCATAGTCTTTCATATGCCTGGTTTCCCTATGCCACCGCTAAAATTGAGTGGGATGAGGATTTGGAGAGCGTCTCATTAGGTAATATGAATCGTGCTCCTACAGACGCTGGAAAATATATGACAAGTACCTCTTCTAGTTCATCTTTTTGGATTTCGACGATAACAAGCTACAATTATTTCGCTTTGTCTAGCCTAACGTTGTATTTCATGTTGTTCCTAGTCTTTTAAAAGTATTTATTATACATTTTGTTATACTGTTGAATAATTTTGAATAAAAGCTATACAGATTAAAAAATAAAATTAAAAATGTTAAAACCTGAACCTCGGATTTGGGACGATATAAAGTATGTAATAACCGCAGTTTTTAAAGTTATAATCCGGAAATAACGCCCAACGCATCTCGCTAACAATGTAGACGAAGTAACAATAAAGGCATTAGCTTTGTTGCCAATTGTGGGTACTATTATTTTGTTAGGTTTGAGGAGGAAGAAGAAAAAAGTTGAGGAAGGAGAGACAGCTTTAGTTCTGCAGTTTATGCAACAATCAGTCAATGCAAACCACCTTACATTTCAAGTTCAATGTCATCCTAGTATGTACACAAACAATTTTTTGGATTATAAGATTACCTAATTGACACCCAGTGTATATGACGTTACGCCCAGCAAGCACACTGTATGACCATTTGTTGTTATTCTGTGTAATAGGTTATTGCTACATACCTCATTTAATTATATACACAGTTAACATCAGAGATAAAGTGTCGATTTGTCCGTACGTTAATAAATTATTAGATGATTTAGTTTAAGTAAATATAATTCCTGCTCATTTCCGGCCTTGTTCATTGTCAGGATGGGATAGCTCAATTATAGTGCTACGAACGAGACGACAGACCTTCGAGCAAGAAGCCCGATGGCAAACACATGCAATAGGCAGTAGCGCATCCATTCGTAGAAGCAAAGTAATACGAGGAAAATCAGTAATAAAAATATTCACGAAGTCGCAAGGTCTTCCTCGAAAATACATGTTATCCAAAAATGCGTTATTAACAGCATCAGTCAGTGATAAGGGAAGAGAATCGTGCTTTTTAAAGAATTATTATGTTATGAGCACCAGAATGTTCTTTGTCAAATAACAGTCCTGTTATTGTCCTATCCTGATATTGACGTGGCCACGTTCCAGTATAGCAGTTTCTTTTCAGAACGGGAACAGAGAACAAGATTTTTGTTTGCCAAAATAATAGAATATAAACACTGGTTACTGACTGTAATTAATTGATTGAAGGCTATGACAAGGTAATAAAAAAAAGTTTGAAAACAAAAATAATGAATATTTGCTTACGTATATCCTATCATGGAAATTTTCATTTTTCCCCCTTTTGTTTTTGTATATTTTTTTTAAAGACAATTACAAAATGTCTGGAACTACTAGGAATAAAGATATCTTCTTCGTTATAGTTATTATGTTTGTCATAAGTCACTCAAGTGTGAATTCACAGGGAAAGAGAACATTTGGAGAAAGTTGCCGCCTGGGTGGACGCATCACAAGTTTTTTTTCACAAGACCAAGAAGAAAGCAGAACGTGTGACAATGATATGGGTTTAATTTGCACGGGTACTTATTGTGCATGCCCGCCAGGACGTGTTTGGGACAACGGTGATGGTGATCGCAATAGCGATCGAGGGAGTCCACGAGGCTGTGCTGGAGCTGTTGGAAGCCCATGTTTTGGAACAAGTCGGAATCAACAGTGCGTTTCAAATGCTCATTGTCAATTTGCCTTCTGTAGATGTAAACCTAGCTTTAGACCAAACGGTGGGCATTGTTTTAGTGCAAATGATGGTACTCACCAGAATCCTCAGGAGGTGCGCCCAGCAATAACGGGTATCAATTTTCCAGAGCTTCAGCAAATTTTCGGGAATTATCATAGTCAACAAAATAATCATCAAGTAAACAGTTTTAACGATAACAGCAACAATTTCAACGATAGATTTCATAAGGGTGATGATACCAGTGAGACGTTTAATGACAGATTTCATAACAGTGAGAACCGTGATTTTTTTAATGATCGTTTTCATAACGGTGAAAACGTGAACAAATTTAACGATAGATTTCACACTAATAATGGCAACTATCATGATCATCAGAATAGTCGAGATGAATCCAAAGGATCATCAAATGTACGCTTTGAAGAGTAAAATAGAAATATTGACTTTAGAACGTAGTAATTTATTCTGTAGGTATAATAAAATAGCCCATTAGTGTGTTTTTGTTTGTGTTTTGTTATGCATAATGTAATTATGTTTGATTTATTCTGTCGTCATTAATTAATGAAATATTTTTTAGTGATAAGTAAGTCAACAATGTTTGTAAGCGTGTATTTTTTGCTAATAAAAATGGAATGTTACAAAAACATTATTTTAAGCTTCAAGATAACAAGGTTATTAATATACATGCATTAAAGCTTGCTCATTGGACCACTTTCAAACAAACTGGAAGATTGAATGGAAAAATCGATAGATGTGAAATGAAGCGAAAATTTGCAGCTTTCATTTTATTTTGGCAATAATAACAAAATAATAATAGATATTCACTGAAGAATAGGTATAACTATAAGCAAATCATGACTGTCAGCATGAATAAATCGATAGTATGCAACAGACAATAGGAATAGGCATTATCATCATCATTTTGAAGATGAGGAAAACTGAATACTAAAAAACAGGTATTATCATATCACCCTTCTCGTTTGAAAGTCAAAGTCAAAATAATCCTTCATCCGCAAATTGCTTGGGTTTCTTCTTGGTATTTTTGGTGGATTTCCCATGTTCATCGACCTAAATTATATAGCTTGCTCGACTCAATGGAAATATTTGTGTTGGAATATTTTATACAACTCACCCATAACCTCCTCATCACCACCTCCACCACCAACCACCCAACCCTTTTTGGGTTCTCATCTAAGATTTATGGAAATTTATACTCAAGGCGACGACCACATTTACAAATCACAACACGATGATACCAAATGATGACACAAGATGAAGAGGAGATGTTGATGGTACATCATATCAGTAATTTATTCATTTTCCTCCACGAACTTGAAAGAACAGAAATCGGATCTTGGAAATTTTTTCATGCCCTAGTGCTCCTGTCATTTTGTATTCATTCATCACTATTCACAATTTCTCATTCTTACTTTGGTGTCAAGTTTGAGGATTGCAACGTGGACTTAATAGGTATGCTTTCTATAAAACAAGATCACCTTTGACGCATGGGTAATTCAGAATGCATGTATTGGGAAAGAAGTTATTACAATTCTTTGTATTACACACA
>JAQIWN010000231.1:0-42517 GCA_034699025.1 Entomobrya cf. arborea Gr-Col-00668
ACAAGCGTCGTATAAAGTTCACAAGCGTCGTATAAAGTTCACAAGCGTCGTATAAAGTTCACAAGCGCCATTCAAACACTACAAGCGTCGTATACATCTACTCATTCGCAATTCGGTAGTTGGTTTTCAGAGTTTTTACACTCTTCTAGTTTCATGTAAGATGAAACAACTGAGAATTCGATGACAGTTTACTTCCTCATTCATTGTTCATTAAACAAAGTAAAACACCATCATTATCATGTTCTCTCATTAAAGTACAATGTGCTCAAGTTGTCAGCGGAAATTCCGAATACTTAAAAATTTCCACAGAATTCCAACGTTGAAGTAAAGCTTTCTAAATACTTTTAAGATTCTACAAAACTATAATTATGTGCTGCGCATTTGTGTCTAGTCGGAGTCAGGTCTGTTGTTCTCGTAATTTTCCTTTGTGTCCTGTGTCCATACACGCATAACATTACACATTTAATAGTAACAGAAAAAAAATCAACCAACCTCCCCTCCCACTCATTTTAAGACTCTCTTCTAATGCAGGCGTCTATTTACTTTTCATTTTCGAGAAATGAGGCTTAACCAGCTCTTGTTTTTAACTTCTATGATTTCAAACGCAAAAACACATGTGAAATCTAAAATGCTGATGTGATGATGATTCTAGCTGGCGAGTTTCCATCTCTTTGTAAAACTATACGTGTGGAATTGTGGATCTAGCTTTATACGTTCTTATTCATTTCCAAACGAACACATACGCTAAACTAAAAATTGCTAAACCGTTCGTTTATTTCTTTCAAAATATAAATATCATCTTTATGAACATGTACACAAACATGGTAAGAAGTAGTAGTGGACTCATTTTATTAACGGATTTATTCGTATTTACACTGTTACGCTTGAGCATGC
Source organism: Entomobrya cf. arborea Gr-Col-00668 (assembly GCA_034699025.1). NCBI lineage: Eukaryota > Metazoa > Arthropoda > Collembola > Entomobryomorpha > Entomobryidae > Entomobrya > Entomobrya cf. arborea Gr-Col-00668. The sequence continues at coordinate 895 of JAQIWN010000231.1, forward strand.
ACCAATACCATTCCCACCCCTCCTGTGTCCCTCTTTCAAAATATAATTACCCCTGATTTGTCATCTCGTCAGTCGTACCAGAGAAAATTTGGAGCACACAAAATTAAGCACGCTTAGGTAAAAGTAGACAAAATTTACAGGCTTTTGTACTTTTATATGTGAAATAAATCGCTTTCATAGACACTCTCTCACACAATATTTGAATGAAAAACTGGCTGCATATATTTGTAAACGAGTATAAATGTAAATAAAACTTCAATTCGATAACTATTTATAATTAAAAAGTTCATAATTAAACTTACTACGTGAACAAGTTTCAAAATTCCAGGCAATGTTTTCAGGTATCCCACATTTAGAAGCACTGCTTGTGTAGTAGACGTGGTCGTTGTACGGGTCACAGTAACTGTATGCGACATCTTGAAAAATAACTTGTTTTATGCCACCAAAAATTACAAAACAGTTTTGATTTTTTCACAAAGTGAAGTCACAACAGAGCTTAATCTAAGCAAACATTAAAAATTCTCTCCTATTTTGTTACTGGTTTGAATTGAAAGTCAAACAACTTTGTCAGATTATTTGTAGAAGCTATATTTTTTTAGCACTTTTACTTTCTCGTATACTTTTGGCTGAAACTGAAACACTGAGCTACTTATGCACTGAGTTGGGAATTTCCTACTGTCACTGTTGTTTTCACTTTCAGTGTGCAATGTCTCGGTACTGTGTTATTAATGCCACTTTGACCACTCACCAACCAGCTTGCATTACATTCTCCTTAAATTTTGCTTCAGTGCAAATGCACAAGCTATGAATGGATTTTCTGTATGTTTTACGTATATTGTTCAGATTCAGCTTGGATGGAAGTTAGGAAGCGTTTCCTGATCACACGCAGAAGCAAACAGCGAGGCAGAGCCGGATGCTATCTGTAACAGAAAGGAAATGAATGTGATGATGAGAGTTGTACATTTATGTTATCTTTAATATGCACATATGACATATAATAATACGTATAAATATATAGAGCAGCAAAACGAATTGACGTCCTCCTGAACTATATTTGGGTGAAGAAGATGAACACGCATGTTCCTTGTTATTTGTTCACTCTTTTATGACGGCCATAGCCATTAACATTTTCTAGCAGTTTTACAGCTTATACGATAGTATATTCGCTCACAATAATCAAAATCAGTGGAAACTTTCTTTCCATAAAAATTTATTTTCATGGGTGTGTGTGTAGATGTTGTATATCATAAGGAAAGTAGTTCACAAGTTCTATATAGATAAGTAAATTCTGACATAATTGCTGTAATAAATTTGCAGTGCCATGTTTTTATACACTACTGTAAAACATACTCCGTTTCAATTGCAATTCTACGTACCGAAATGATCTCCAGACGTAAACTAGACTCGGGAAAGAAATGTAAGTGTACACTAATATAAGTTATATAACAAAAAAAACAAGTAGACTTAGAAACAGCGGGGCTTGCAAGAAATAGGTCACCGGGAGAGCAAAAAAACGCTAGCATTGCTTTTTTAGTTGCTGGTAGTTTGACACGAGAAAAGTTTGGTTAGTAAACATGGACATCTTGTCAATGCATTCACAAGTTTATATGAAGTTCTACATTGGGTTTGTATGTATTGCTTTCATTCACTGAAAAAAAGCTCGGACTAAGTAATTGGTTGAAACGAAAACCACCGCTGCCACGAGTGAGCAAATTCTAACCACAATTTTTAATTATTGAATATCCACTACTAATACCTAATTGTTTGCATGCATGCAAGTAATTTTAATGACTCTATGTAAAAACTTGCTACTTTTTATGGTTAATTCGTGCGGTCAATTCCTTGAACTTTAAGACTTAGCTGTAAAATACTCTTGTGAACTTAAACTGCAACTTTAATTAACCAATTTTCACATAATAGCTTACCAAAAAAATTAGCAATTATCTTTATGACTGGCTATTAAATTGAAATGATTAAAGCGGAATATTTTCTACTCGCGACGCGACACCACTCCTTTGAAATACACTTTAAAAATGATAACTAATAGTTCTATCGCATTCACAACAATCACTGTGCGTATGCCGTTGTCTACTTTGTATTCTTTCAAAACAGTACAACACTGTGTTGTATGGTTTTTCGCACGTGGCTAACTGGCAAGCCCAAAAAATCATCGAATCAACCTTGATTCTTCTTCTTAAGGCAAGTCAACACAACAGCAATAAACAGTAATGAGTTTAGTTTCACATTGCATATCTATTCGGTGTATAGCACTGATGATTCTTCGATTATGATGATACTACACGAATAGCTAAACAACTTGAAACATTTTATTTCAATGCCTTGGTCATTTGAAAATAAACATACCTACTCACAACAACATACCAGTATACAGTCCATGTTGCACCAGATAAAAATGATCCCTGACTTGGCTAAAACCAACGTAAACAGCTAGCGCTCACACACAGTCATGATTATGATTAAAATATTATGTAAAGCTGTTGGTGGTTTGTTTATTGAATGGATCATCGCTCATAATAGTCATGTTATCATTCATAATCATGAGTAAAAAAATGAGAAATAATATAGGTAGGTATTTGATGACTATTTTGTGCTACGCTACGTTATAAAAAAAGTATTACAATGTGTGCGTAGTCGGTTTACTACTTTATTCGCAAAAATCCTGAAACAATGCATAAAACTGGGACTCGACTAGACATATGTATGTTTCTGTTACAAAGGTTAGCATTTCGATTGTTTGCTTCTCCAGAGCAGGTGGATATCATACTGTGTACATCCTGCATGAAATCATCTAGTCAATCTCCGGCGTACAACAGCAAAAACAATGAAGAGTGTGTGTGTGAATGAGTCATTAAATAGTCATTATCGTTCATCAATCAGAATTTCATGAAATAGCCTATTCATTTCATAGAATATTTGTAACGTGAGTGTTTTATAATTGGTAAAGCACTTGTAGTATTTGCTGCATGTGCATGATCGACAAAATATTGTAGAAATCCAACAAATGAGTACAAACGACAAGTACACATAAAAAATTGGATGAGTCATGTTTGATGATTACTTATTGCTTACGACTATGACTATGTTTATATATTTTACCCGTTTTTTTTACTGTCCGTTCGTTCAGCAATATGGATTTTATAGTTTTACGAAATTAACGAGCATGCCTCCTACTTTCAAAACATAAAATGGACAGTCTAATTATTTTAGCTAACTGCTTCATGTGACATGACATGATACGTAGGTTCCAACTAAAATCGTAAAAATAGCTATGAAAATGCGAAATGTGCAATAAAAGTGAGCCAAAAAATTCCCACTGGACGGCTTTCCAGGGTTGAATTTTATGAAAATTTATTTGCTTTGAAAATACTACTTTCTTTGCTGCGGTGATCAGATAAGACTAGCAATATAGACAAATTTTTATCACTTAACAAGCTATCTGACTGGCGAACGGAAATAGACCATTTTGACAGTGACAAAACCAGACATAACCCAATAATGACCAGATGCATAACCTACGAACGTAGACTACTTGCAAAACTGAAAGCAAATAGACATCCTTGAGATTCTCCCAGGAGGAATATACGCTTCTGTTATTTCAATTTTGTTTAATGACCTGATTCTCTACTTTGGTTTTTCTGTTTATCATACCTATTAACACTTTCTCTGGTTTTTACTTTGGATTTTATTTACACTTTCAATTGAGCTTCTCAAGTAACCAATATTAAATCGAAGTGAGAAAAAAGCATACAAACCGATTTTCTAGAATGCTCATATCATTCATTATTCATTCATGATGATTTAATAGTTTTGTTTGTCTCTTTAAATTTTCTCATTCAATACTTATTTCAGAAAAAAACAGTTGTATCATCGGCAAGCTCTTTGGAAGTCACTTCACAAACAAGCCTAACATGCATGAAGGTCATTTCATAATAAAATGTTAATTTTTAAGTGCCCATTTTATCTCTCAGAGTTATCCTGCTTCTGGAATACGTATATGTACAAAGTGAAGATGACATGAAATATTATTTTACCAACAACACCAAAATCAGTAAAATCTTTATTACTCATCATCATCATTATATTCCCGTATACAACGACACACATCTTTTCACATTTGTCGCGTGTGCCTATATATCATGTGCTGTGTTACCTTCTAGTGCCAATCATCTTCTCCTAAAAGTCATAAGGAAAACTGAATATATCAAGCATGCCAACACATGCACAATGCAATGTAGTAAGTAGCATCATCATCATCATTTTCAGCATTGACCTTCTCTCCCCCATATTTGCGTTTCGTCAAAAAGGAGACTACTACGAGAGGAAAATATTAATTTCTCTTTATTTGTTTAGTTGTGTTTGTGTGACATGACATATGACGTGACGTTCGGAATTATAAATAAATAAATACACTCCATAACATAACACCATACCACAATTATGTTTTTGGTTCTCGTCTTAAAGTAAATCAGTTAGACAAAAATGAATCCTTTTTAAATGCAATTTTCCTTTTTAGAATGTTCTCCCAAAGAACACAGAACAGTGGTGACTTTCAACGTTTCCGGATGTTACTGTCTTCTCTGCACAATTTGTTTTGTTCCATTTTGTATTATCAAAAGTGTTTTTTTGTAAAAGTGGTTTGTGGAAAGAAGAATCTAGATCCACAAAAGTTGGAGTGATGGCGGCAGCGGCACTACTTCCTCCTTTCAATCGAAAAGCTCATTAAACTCATTGCGGAGGACTATTGGACTCTTTTAAATTTCATCTGGTGCGTTTAAAAGGATTTTCGGTACTCTATTTTTATAAGCTTATCTATAATTATCCCTATAATCCGAACCATTAAAAAAACATAAACCCTAAATATGTACATTTAGCATGGATTATAGATAGATTTGCAGAGATACATGCATACAATATTATGTAACCCTTTACCTAAACGAGTATGAACTTTTCTCACTGTCTCAACTTGACTTGACTTGATCGCAGACAAGTGCTTGTGTAGTTTTTTTGTGTTGGTGTTGATTATCAGTCCATAAGACACATCATCAAGAGTAGAGTAGCGACAGTGGCATGGCGTTATTAACCCTATTGCCAAAAAATTCTTTTTCGCTTGAAAAGTCATATAATATCTTCACGCCTATTTACTTGTGACATATTTATATAGTCTCTTTCTGTTTGTTTATTTTTTCATATGCACTTCTATTATTTGCAGTGTTGCAATTTATTCGCAAAAAAACAACTTTTACATGATCTGCAAATTAAAAAGTGAAATAGAAAATAGTAATAATCATTGTAATATTGCCGTATATGTACTTCTTAAGAAATAATCTCAGCCAGCCAGCTCCACATTTTAGGATTGGATTGACGAAAAAGGAGCTCTTAATATAAAGTAGCCATTTAGCCATGTCCTGTTGATTGATTTAAAAAATATCATAGAAATTTGTATTTGTAGAAAAAAGTGGTAAAAATATCTAATATGCAAAACACTATCATCATCACCAAAATGACACTCACTTTGAGCATGGCGACGACGTTGAAAGATGCGTAGTAAAATAGGACACAGTGTAGCGTAAGCGTAACCGTTCAACAAATTCAGAATTGTTTACTGAAATTCAATACTCCCTAACAGAAAATTATACCACCAACAAACAAAACGCAAGAACACCAAAAGCATGTTAATTTTTTTTGTAGATATCTAAAGTTTATTTAGGTCTACCATTCAACCATTCTGCTGCTGTGGAAAATAGCAAAATACGCTAGCCAACAATTTTTGTCAAGATTATCTTGAAAAAGGGACATGATGACGACGGAGGGAGTGAGGGACAAACACATGTCATGTGCATATCTGCTATGTACATATATTTTCTACATATCTAGCATTTCCTTCCTCTATAATTTCGCTGTGCAAGATTTTATATAAAGAAAATTTGCATAATTGAAAAATACATAGGTGTCCTTTTCTTATATTATGAGCATGAGCATCTCTAGAAACAAACTAGCAAGGACCAAATAATTTTATATGCATATCCGCTCTCTCTCTCTCTGCAACTTTTTGCAGCAGAGGGACAGCTGCAGTAAAAAAATATAAAAATAGTAGGCAGTCATCATCATATCATCCCATCAGCCAAAAAGTAGATCTTCATTTGGCAACTGGCTGCAAGTATAAAAATATGATTGTCATAAATTAAGGAAAAATAGTACAAACTCGCTCGTTCACAAAAAGCGCACATGTATGAGCAGAAGATTTAGGCATATTTTTTTATTATAAAGTATGTCGTTTCCTTTTCTTTTCTCTCTCTCTCTCTCTCTGAGATTTGAGGAAAATATGGACTACCTAAAAACATAAAAGAGCGCGGAGATATACGATCTGTTATTGTGCATGTTATCATATCATGATCATCGCCAAATTAAAAGAGTAGACCATCACATCACAGAGATCCACTAAAAAGACACGGACGGACGCTTATTACAAATAGAGCAGTGTACTGTTGAGTTGACGTTTCTTTCTGCTAGCTTTGCATTTAGACAAAATATATTTGTTTGTATATATATATATTTTCCTTATAGCCCTGTACCTACACCACCCTTGCATTTTGGCGATTTTCAAGAAGATATCTTGCGATGAAAATGTAACCGCATCAGCCTATTTTATATACAAAAAAAATAGTTATGTAGAGTTAATTTGCATTTTTACATCTTTGTCTCTCTTTTCATCATCATAAACACAAACACGAGGCAGTGCAGTGCAAGTACGGCACACGGTTAATATTAACCACAGAAATTCATGAGCACACACATAATGTATGATGTATGCATAATGTGTGTTGTATGTAGTACATAAACTGGTACACATTTTAGATTAGATGCAATATAATAAAGTTACAATTAATAAGCAAAAGCCACAAACAGCTCAAAAAACAAGGAGATTTGGTGGATTTGATAAAACTAATGGCTTTTAGTTTTGATGTGAATTGCAAATATAACACATAGTTCCATTTTTACTTTCTGCATTAAATGTTGTTGTGTGCGAAAAATATTGGTGGTGTTTGCTGAAACTGAGATCAAGATTAGCAAAAAAAGTGAACTGTAGCGTATCGTGGTAATCGGAATATACACCTTGAATTTTTTATCTTGCGTTTTATTTCGTTCTGTGTATCTTGCTGGTTGAAATGAGTTTTGCATAAAGCTCTCATCTACAATAGTTTTAGCGACAAAATAAATATGACTTTAGAACGAGATCAGAATCAGAGAATAGTGTTTAGACCGGGTGGTGGAAATGTTGAAGGGGATTAGAGAGACGTTTGCTTAGAGAAAATTAGTTTTTTCCTTGATAATGGCAACATTAGCAAGGCAAACGGCAGTGGTGGTGGAATTATAATAGGTGTATAGAGATAAAAATGCCGCGGCGGCATTTTGTCACCGAGGCCTAATCAAATAAGTCAAATAGTATAACAAATAGAGATATACTCGAGGGGATTAAATTTGAGGTAGATGGTTCCATAAATATAAATTGTGTGGTGCTTATGTGTATTGTGTGTTATGCTGCAAAAAGAAAAAAATATCAAATGAGAATGGCTGCCAAAAGTCGTGAGAGATTTTATAGAAGCAGTACCAAAAAATCCCTGAGATAGATCAGCGAATCTGCAATCGGAATCATTTCCCCCACTCCTCTACATTTGCATTGCCAGCCAAAAAAAGCTGCAGTCACAATAGTAGTCACAAAGTCACAATCTCAATCAGCAAAAGTTTGGCATTACAAGTGACCACGAAAAGGTTTGTAGTGTGTATTGGAAAAGATGTAGACAAAGTGAAATTACAACCGAATTGTAATTCGAGACGGTGTTATAAAAAAAGAGCATACACATTTTAATTTGTTGAGATGAAAAGAGAAAGAAGGGATAGAAGCGGAGAAGAATGAATACAATGCAAATAGTCATAGTTTTAGATTGTGATGGGAAGACGAAGACAAATATCATCTTCTCTTGAGGGAATAAGCGGCTGTGTTTTATTACTTCCGACATTTTCCTGTGACCTTCATCCAGACCCAGAGAGAGTCGAGGTTGATGTAGAGTGTGAGGCTAAGAGATGCACATTAAAATTTCGGAAATCTTTTTAGCCTTCATTTTACCTGTAATTTTTACAAGAAAAATTGTCGATTTCATGGTTTTGGGTTAGAAATCAAGGTTTACAATTTTGTGTGTTAAGGAAAGTAAGAAGGAGTATCAATTTTTTTGGGGAAAACTGCTCAGTTTTGTGAAAAGTTTAGTGAAAGCAAGACCGAAAATTTTTGTGCAAGAGTGTGAGTTTTTTTCTTCTTTTTGTGTAAAAACCCAAACAAGATAGTTCAGTGCTCTATAAATTTTAATCTGTCGGGAAAATATTTATATTCGGTTTTGTCTGAAATGCTACCGTGTAACTGTATCTAATTTCAATATATATTGTAAAAAATTGAAAATTGTTGTCTTCTCTAAATGAAGACTCTATGTGGTGACTGTACGAAAAAGTCAGAGATTTGCAACGCTTGTTACATGGCGAATTTAGAAGGTTTGTTTTGTTTCTGATCACAGAAATAATTCTGGATTTAGCATGGAAATTTTAAAATTTTAAAGTTTCTTTTATTTTTACTTTGACTTTCCTTATTTTTTTCTTTTTAATTTTAGTCTTTTTCCTTTTGAAATTAAAATGTCATGGCATCCTCATTTAATAACAAGCATAAAAGCATGCATGACTCACACATCATCTTATCTTACCACGTCGACGTCACCTTGTATTGTTGTAAAATGTAAATATAGCATTTTATATAGCAGACACGCTTTTGAATGTATTAAAAATATCTCTGAAATGAGATCAAATTGATGTCATGTCTATTTTTCTGTTAAAAAACTCAGCTTCTTCGTGAAAATTATCAACGCTTGCTTAAACGCACGACATTCTTGACTTGACATATGCCATGCCTTTACCTTAACAAAATTAAGTTGAAAAAATGGGCCACATATGTATCTCTTTTTACTAACTTAAAAGACAAGGCTCTCCGTAACATGCGCTCATGTAAGTAATTTCAATAAAAGTCACAAGTAAAAGTTCGCAGCGTAGATCTCTACATTTAGATTGAAGGTAAACCTTTAGCAGTTCAGTAGTTAAAAAAGTTAACCAAGCCAAAGGCAAAGGCGCACACAACAATCATTATCCATAAAATCACACTAGAATAAAATAAATAGTTCAATAGGCACACTAAAAAAGAACTAATGCTTATAGCATTTCTGTGTCATGTCATTTCTATTCATTTTCTACAAAAAGCATAAACATAAGCATGCCACATAAATACTCATAAACTACAGGGCTAATCATAATGCATACACAATAATGGATTTGTTCACACTTGTTGATTACAAAAATGAACAAACATCACATTTTGGATCTTGATGCATAGCTAGCTTATCTAATTACGCAATGGAGTAAGAAAAACAAACGCAGTTTGAGACCTTTTTGTGTAATGTGTGATATGTGTGCCTACGAATGGGAAAGAGATTTAGATATGCTTGGATTGTAGTTTAAAATAAATAAGAGTTGACTTACCTTGCCTTGCTTTTTGCAAAAATGTGCGCTGTACACTGGTAATCGTTAAAAAATCATTACATTCACATCACCAGAATCAGTAAAGCCAAAATGAGTAAACACATAATAATTTTTAATGTTCAACAAATGCGTTGTTACTACTCTGGGACTATGACACGAAATAAGTATGTAATATATTATGTATAATATCATGTATTTAGATACACTGCATATCATTAGTAACATGAACTGAACATAACAATTCAATTGTCAAGAAGAACAGCCAGCCCAATATGTAAAAAAAATTATTGCTGTTTGTGCTTGTGCATCACATGGAATTTTTTTTTTGCGATTGTTACAATCTGCAAAACACTCCCACTACTTTACTCCACTCCACTTTGATGCTGCTCCCAGCAATCCCACGAAATAATCATTTTCAAAAATAAAGTTGCAGCATCACACACTCGTCACTCGTCTCATCATTATACTTTTTTACAAGAAGCTACTAAAGCTCTCTTCTCTCTTGAAACCCATAAAAGAAGCAAATGACATAACGAATTTAATTTGTCAATCATTTTTTTACCTTCTCTATCTTCACCACCACCACCGCTCCTGCTGCCTTTCATTTCATTTCATTCAACTTTGTGATGATGTTGAAATTTAAAATGCCGGTATTATTACTAACCATCGCAATTTTTTTTCTTTTCTGCTTGACTGACACCTGACTCCACACACATGAGGTGCATACATTATGTAAAAGGTAGATAGGTAGTGGCTTCATGGCTTCCCCTTTTTCGCTTTAAACAAGCATGGCTAAAAATACTATCAAAACATTTGAACATCCCATTAAATTGCAAATTGTCACGTTTCGCTTTTTGACATAATATTTGATTTTCCTTTTAGTGGACTTCTGAGTAACTGGCTAGATGGCAATGCTTATCATAACTTATAACAAATCATGGCACGGTTGATGGTGTCGTTGTCATGCTGTGTTTTATTCTCACCAAAAAAAAAAAATTGTTCTCTTTCGGTTATAGTGGCTTGACTTGAGAATGTATGCATAGTTGAGTTCAACATTATTCTCAGAAAAGTAATATGATATTTTATGGCGTATTATTATTATTATATTATAGTTAGTTAGCTTTAAAATGTTTAGTATGGAATAAGTTTAAAACAAGACGATACGATACGACTGTGCACAAGTCAACATATCACAAAATCACAATCAAATGCTACATAACACAAAAATAAATAAAACCAAATGAAACCACACAATACACATTTTTTTCCCAGACCTACCTGCACAAACAGTGCCTACTTAAAGTTTTAACTTAACCATTTTTTAATGTTTTCATGATCAGTCATCTAAAGAATTTTATGCACTATTTTATACTTCTCTGGCAGCATATCACACAAACACCATAGTCCGCATAAGTACACACATAAAAAAAATATTTTACACTTTTTCATTATATTTTTTTTGTTATCTTGTCTTGTTCATACTATTTTCAGTAACAAAATAGCAAAACTATAAAATTAAAAAAATACACTTTATTTGCTTAAAAAAATCAAACTGAATTGGTGGTGAAGTATCTAGTAAAAATTAAGCTGTGTGCTCGGCTCGTCAGTTGCTGTTTGCTCACGTATGTATTCAGTCTCATTATTGCACATTGTCCAACTATGTCATTTTTTACTGATTCGCAAGTAGTGCTTAAAGCTTTGGTACAAAAGTGGAGTGCTCTAACTATAGTGCAAAAGCAATTAGTGCTTATCATAAAGTATCTAGAATAGACTAATTCTCTAAAAAACAATAACAAATTTTAAGTGGACTTTTCATTTAAGTAGTTAATGCAATGCATTTCATATACTAAATGCAGGCAGGCCATTGTAACCAAAACCAAACCACAAGAGTTGCAGAGACAGTAACAGTGAGCATCCAGCATTCAACTATATAGTTGATCTTTTTTGGACTTTCAATCAATTGTAAAAGCCATTTGTCATCATCAGCTAGAATCCAACAAAATATAATGTGAGGGTGATTGATTAGCGTGATTTTTTCTAATTAAGAATTTTTTTAAAATGATTTGCATTTTTGATTGCATGCTAATTATTTTTGACAACCAAATATTTTTGAAATTTATTTTTTGATTCTTTTAATTGTGTGCGACTGCGACTCCATAGTCATGCTGGACAGAGGATTACCTGTCGTTAATCTGTTTGTTGATAATGATGTCTTTTTGCAGATTGGAGCCAAATCCATGCAATTACAATGTCAGCGGAGGCTGATCGGAGACTCCAAGAAGATTTGAGGTTTCTTGAATCAGTCAACGTTTGGCAACTCGTTAATCTTCATTCCCCATCCAACCCCTCACAAAGCCTATACACCTCAGCTTACCCCGATCGCCTAGACGTTATCTCTCCAAGTATGACGCAGCTTGGAACATACTCCCCGCAAAATTATTATACCAATCATCCCTCCACCCCTTCTTATCTAGATAGCCCCCATAAGTACCACAATGGGAATTTTCATTCCAATCCCACCACCACACCACCCATTGCCCCAGGCATTGGACAATCGCTGCCTTATCCTGACTTGATTTTACACACAACTACACAAACAATGGCACCAGAAGTTGTTCCAAGGCAAAGAGTAACCCAAAATAATATCTCAGTGGATATAAATGGGGAAGCTTTCAAAGACAAGCATGACGATGAGGAATCTCTTGAAAATCTTCAAACTCTCAAATACAACAATAACATTGTTGAGTCCCGAGACTTTTCACCAGTCATCCAAAACCCACTTCCTCTCAAGGACACTCCTCGTCTGAAACACTTATCATTGCTTCCCAAGGAGCCCCAAGATTACGACGATGTTTGCCCTGTAAACAATCGTGACCGTGATCGCTTGACGCCATCTTCCTCCGAGGATAAAAAATGCGTATCATTTACAACCGACACAGTTTTCGTTGAAAGGGATATGGAGTCCCCATTTTGGAGGGCGTTTACAGAACGCAGACGGCTACGAAGAATTCATCGACAGAAAAAACAACTCAATCAGCAAATAGCCAGTGTGACCAGCTATCAGCCTAGTTTACTCGAAATCGTTAAATCGGCTTTTAGTGGGAGTAAATCAAGTGATAAGGATAGTAATGGAAATTGCACAACCAAAAGTCATCATCATCATCATAGTAAACATAAGAGCAAGAAAGGGGAAGTTTTGGTTTATGATAATAGCAGTCAAATTCCTGAGAAATATACTGCTCAATATGTTTACAATGCACCGCCTTCCAGATCCCATAAAATTTTTCAAATGATTACAGGCAAGTGTCGGTCAAATTCTCCCGCTGGATCCACTTCTAGTAGTAGTAATTGTTAAATTGAAGTCATCATTTTATCCCTTGTAGACATTTAAAATTTAAAAAAATCTTTAAATAAGTATACATCGTGTTTATGTATAATCACTTACTATTAAAATTAAGCTTACGTGTATCTGTCATCTGTATTATAAAGAAAACTAGAAATTTTTACTCTGAAGTGTGAACCATGAACTGATATGTCATCATGTAGTAGCGTAACCCTTGTATTTTTTGTTACATTTGTCAATTTCAATATACTTGTAGCCAGTCAATGACCAATTACATAATTGTTGAAGTACCAAGTAAACTAAACTAATAAATGCAAATACCTGTGAATATGAGAAACATTTAAAGAATTTTAAATCGTTTCAGCTGTGATCTGAAAATAAGTTAACGAGTAAGACAAGCATGTATCTAAAATTGATATCAAAGTGTAAGTAAACGAATTTTAACCATTTAAAAAATAATATCAAACAAGTCAAACGTGGAATGACAATATATTAAACATTTTAGAGATCGCATAGGATAATATAATCTGTCTAGTATGGCTTTTACCAATAATGTATGTATCGTCATTTTGTTTTTGAAAACGAAAAAAACCAACCTGTGTAACTCCATTAAAAATAGCAATTCAAGATCATTCAGTAATAGTGTCGGTGTCTTATCTTAGCTGTTAGTTTGTATGCAAACAGAAATGACAATAGAGTATAAAAAGTATGGTGAAGCTTTATCTCAACTATTTACTGATTAACAAACATATTATAAATAAATGTATCGTAATTATTAAGACAAAAATAAAGACTTTTTTGATTTAAATCATAGAACAAAATTAAGTGGTTCAACTTGCATTTATTTTTTTCGATAATTTTTACACAAACGTTATAATTATGACTATGTTTTCTTTTGAAAAAACGTCATCCTACAGGAATATATAAGAAAATTACTTCCATTATTACAGTTTAATAATATATTTAATCTATTTATTTATTGGCAACAAGGAAAAGTATTTTGGTAAATGCACCGTCTGTTTTCAGTGTCGTCAGTAGTTAATTTTTTTGCAAAGATCATCATAATAATATTATCGGAATCATATAATAAGTAATAAAATATAATAATACTACGCGTATGGCATATGTATATTGCATAGATCTAAAAATACATACAAAAATTGCATATTTCAAAGCAGTACAACAATATGTTTCAAACAAAAAAGAAAGATTGTTTTATAATAATGTACAACAATAGAACAAATTATTTACGAAAATTTGTGCAGATAAATTAGTCGTTAAAATTGAAAAAATTAATGAATATACATTCTTAATTGCATTTTTATTATTAAGAGTCTGTACAAGAACAGTTGGAATAATATTTTTGCATATTTAAGTCAAAACGATTTTCCTCCTTCTCTGGATTGATCTAATTTTTATGGGACGTTATTTGGATCGGAGGAGGCAGCACTACTTCTCCAGTCTTTAAATAGGAAAAATGTCGCGACACCATAGACAATTGTGTTGAATAATCCAAATACCTATGTTTCGCGCGTGGGTTTAGAATGACAACAAAGATAAATATTGTAACAATGAATTATATTATAACAATAAGGAAATTAAAGCTCAAAATTGGTGGTGCTAAATATATTATTATTTTTGACCACTTACGGCAGCAGCAGTTCCACTTGGAAAATCGTACCCTGAAACAACGGCGAATTGGACAATCATGGCAATAAAATAGAAAGCTGTTGCACCGGTTGTGTAATAAAACTCCTAAAATAGACAAAGACATTTTTCAAGTTCACTTTTATTTGATTTTTAGGCTGATATGTCTGTGTCATTTTATTTATCATGTCGTTAATCATTTTATTTTTATGAATTGGTCATGTCATAGTCATCGTATTTATCGTGTGAGATTGTTCACGTGTGTGGTATACATGGAGCATTATTTTTCGCCTACCAAAGTTATCCAAGGAATGCGAAGCATGAGGCCCTCTCGAATGGCAAACAAATAAATTAAGATCCAGAAAGACGTAATAAGGAATGTCAGTACAACAACGAACAAGAAGAAATGTGTTCCTCCTATTCTGGCTGGTGCTCCACAGGCCATGCAGATTATTCCGAGGATCTGAAAAAAGTAATTCAAATTTTTGTGTGAATAAATTCATCTGTCATTGTTTCAAAAGCATTTGTAAAATTATACCAGAACAAATCATGTCATTTACACATAACATAAAAACGGACCAATGGTACAAGGTGCCTCCTTAAACGTAACGCTCAAGAATAACTACTTGAAAGATTTTTTTCTATACGCTGCATTATGATATTTAAGTGTTTACTCGTTCTCAATTAGGGTCGATACAAAATGCAAAAGCTATATATTTTGGGTATGAGCTTCTGACATGATATGACTAACCGTGATGATAAGCCGAAAAAGAAGATAATTTGACAAGTCAAGCCAAGCCAGATTGGATAATGAGGGTGCGTAAAATTTTAAAGCATGAGTATGGCCATTAAAAAATTTCGTAATATTGTTTTAATGACTCACTTCCTTCCTCAATTTATCACTCATGTACCCAGATTTTAACTAAGCAAAAATTATTTCAGTACAGAGAGCTGTAAAAAGTTTTTATGCGATTGTTTTGAACGATGATAATCCAAAGCTCCATTTCAAGTCTCGTTATTTTACAGGGAAGCAGATCTTAGGATTTGAAAGAGAAAAACTCATTTGCAAGGTTATTTACGTAAAAAAATTAATTATGTCATAAAAGATGAGTCAAGAGGAAGAAAAGGTTGTGCTACTTCCTAGTGCATTTAATTTTTTGTGTTAACTTAAAGCTGGTTTCTGTTCATGTTCGTAAGTAGTAAATCAATGAACGGCCAATCTATATGATAAATTGCCTTGCTTTGAATTGAATTGAATTGCTGAAATAGCCAAACTAAAATTATTAATCACTTGTTCTACTCTTCTTTTATAACTTTGTTCAGACTGTAGCAATTCGGAATAGCATATTCATCTAGGTTTAAGATTTAATTTAAGACTTAATCAAATCATAAATTTAAAATTTTAGACGTTGTTGTATTGCACTAAATAAATACGTCACAGATGAACCTGAAATTCGGACTTTCGCATTCGGATCTCAGAATTTTACATTTTGTAAGCTTCGCATCTCCATCCAAGGTTGAAACTCATAATTGATGAATATGTAATTTTTTGGCATCACATTCAGAAAACCTTTAAACTATGAAAAGCCTCAACATTGACATTGCCTGATAGACATAAATCAAAAAGAGTACTAGCTTTGCATCCGTTTTTTATGATTCTATAAGAAACAAAACAGTAAAATGTTTTTTGCTTAGTCGAACCAACATATATTTTCGCATTCATTCCATTAAGTACATATTTTTACTAAATTTACGAGAAAAATGCGAAGCAAAAATGTACATGCATTGATAGTTTTGCAATTGAATTTTTCAGAAACGCCAGCTGGAACAGCAATAAATGCACATATGTGACATGGCTTGACAAATCAACAAAAAAAACTTTTAAAAACCACACAGGATGTTGAATACTGATCTGATGCTATACTATACGAATGCGGTGAGGAGGATATTTTGATAGGATGAACTGCTATTGTAATATTATGTAGTCTATTAATTAGAAATACTCCACTTGTGGCTATACTTTACTGTTGAAAAACATCAACTAACATGTATGACGCCATTTATCCCACAAATTTTAACCACTAACCAAATTAAACCTTAAACTAACAAAGAAATGCATTGTTTCGTATTTCATATTCACCACAACATAACACAACAACCGTCTTCTCTGTGCTACTGTTTGTTGTATGATGTGACATGATATGAAACTGAAACTATTAAAGGGTTTTCAATTACCAACGCTTCACGTCTCCACTCACGTATCTCAGGTTCAGCCAAGTGAAACAAGTAAATATAAACTATGCAAGTAAAGAGTACTGGCTACAAGGGTAAAAAGTATGTAGAATAATAAAATGCCCATTCTGTACAAAATTATCATATAAAATTGAATTCAGTAGACAAATGTCACATCACTTGCATATTCATATATCAAGGAAGGGTGGCATAAGCCAAAGAGATGTCACTGTGAGATTTTTGGAATAAAAAGCTTCACTCATAGTGACATGACATGGCAAGAAGTCAAGAGGCTTCAAGCCAATAATTACCGATTTCAAAAAATTCTCAAATCAGAAACAGAGACGCTTATAAAAAGCATAACAATCCATTTTCTCGTGTAATTATGTATAGGTGACTATATATGTAATCAAATGAATGAAATTTACGATTTTTCAAGAAAATAAAAATAGAGAATAAATTCTTCCTCACGACAGATGTCTTCTTCGGTTTTAATGGTTTTTTTTTGTACTATTTCCTCGTGTGACAAAGGCTTACTTGTGTTCGAATTCTGATATTGAACATGGAATCGGTTTAAAATATTCTAATGGAAATTGGAAATGGGAGTAACTTTGATCTTAAACTTTGCGTAATTTAGATGTAATGTGTGCCATGAATGCGTAGAAATAGATTTAAGAGTGGGAAATCAAGGAAAACGACAACGTAACGCCAAAATCCGATCTTTCTATAAATAATTCGTTATGTAACAACAAAGAAACGAGGAAAGTACACATTAAAAACGTAATTTGTTTCCTTGAATTTGACAGCATTTGTCATGTCACCGACACCAAGACACGGACGTTTGACAGCTTTAGGTATTTAAATCATTAGAATGTGCATACTTTGGACTTGAAACTTATGGAATGTTTTTGTTTGGCTTTTATATTTTTAGAAGAAATAAGATGTAAACTTTTAATGTGATTTGGCCAGCTTACTATTTCTACAGTGGAAATATTTTCATTTAGTTAACTGCAATTAAGCGAGCGATGTAGCCGGATGAATCATACATATTTTTAACTTTGTTTTATTTCCGCAATTTTTATTTTATTTTTTGAAAAATTCCTTTCAAAACAACTTACAAACTCTACCACTTTCAGTATTCCAGGAATCGTCTTAAAATAGTTAACATCCATTTTAATCCAATCCAAAGTGACCACTTTGGGCCCGGATGTTGTCGTCGTTGTAGTTGTGGTAGTAGTCGTTGGATTTCCGTGATGACCCATGTTATCCCCTGGTTTAGGATGTCCACTTTCGTCACGCATCATAGTAGTATTAAATAATATTCAAACTATAACTTCAAAAAACAATTCTCACAAGAAATTGCTTGCTTTTGCACAATTCACTTCACACACTTCACTTACTCTCACACTTTCAATCTATTCCACTCACTTTGCTGAATTCAAAATAGACCAAATGTAATTTTCCCCTCTGCTTTCCGTATTTCATGCATAATTAAAATCACTTGAGCATGCTTACTAGGAAATATTTTAAATTAAATCACCACATGGTCTCCTCCGTACGCGTTCTCTTCTGTCGATAATAATTCATTTGGCTTCTTCACCACTTCAACTTGCTTGTCTGCCTGGTTATAACAAATGAAATATTATTAGTAGATTTTTTCCCAAACATACTAATACATATAACTACTTTACTTGCTTTTTACTAGCATTCGAACATTCACTTGTTCTTTTTAGTTACATTCTCTCATTGCAACACGATATGCGCGCTGTGCACAAAGATGAAATGCGTGGGTGCAACAAGATACTCCTCGACCAAAAGATGAAAGAAGTCAAGAGGGAGTGAGGGAGACAGAATAGAATGAGAATTAGTCTTTTTTTGCTAACCGCACAGATATAGTTAGACCTTCAGAGTTTAGATACATAACATACCAATACCACCAACACCATCCACCATCGAAATGACTTTTTTTGTGTATTGAAGCCATAATAAAATGTGTTCAGTGGCGAAGGAGGAGGTGAGGAGGAATAGAAGATGATGACTATGATGAGAGATGATGATCATGTTTATGTTGCATCTCCCTTCTTTCCGTAAAGGTGTCATCTTGCATAGTAAAAAATAATAATATACATATAGCATAGCCAGCCAGCATTAACTATTTACTGACAATTGTGACCGTTATACATATAGACCAAACTGCAAAACGAAAATATAACAAAACAAGCCTCCTATAATTTTCCTTCCTAACTAACTACATACTGCATATCTCTTCCTGTTCAAGATCATCCCTCTCATCTCTCACAGTCAGAAAAAAAAAATATCTGAAAGTTTTCTATTTTAAAAAGCTTCTTTGAATATTTGCAGCTGTAGTAAATGCAGCTGCGGCAAAGTCAACAATAACAGCGTACTGTCCAATTGTCGAAGTGCCGAACGAACGCAAGATAAAAAAATTGTTACGAATTTCTATTCACGGATCACGAACAAACGTAATATGAATGTGAAGTTTGTACATATACCCATTGTAATGATAATGATGAATGTATTTTTCTATGTGGCTCTGTCCATTCATTCTATTCACTATTTAAAAATTCAAATCAGTGTAGGAAGCTCTTTGTGTTCCTTTTTGTCTTGGCTTGTTTTAAATATGAGATGAAAAATTGTTGAGGTGTAAGTATAAAAAGTTGATGGTAGTATTGATGATATCAGCTATTCATCATGATCACGACTTGTAAAACGTAACTAGTAATAAAAGATCAGCTAAGCTCACTAAAAAAAAGTTGGATCCCCAGCGATTATGAACGGTACATAGCACATACTATTTTTTGCATTGGTTCTTTTGTGGTACATATTCATTCTTATATAATGTATTTCTGGCATTAGTATAGTAAACGTTTATTAAAGTAGTAAAATCATACGGCAGTTTTTTGATATTGTTACTTTTGAATTTGAACCAACTAATCTCATATTAATACTGGCCTATTGACCGGGAATGACTGCCCCTTAAAAATCAAATCGCTATCGCTGTTACTGCTGCTGTACATCAAGTGCGAGTGCGACTCGACTGCCTGTTTTTAGCAAGTTTTGTGTGAAATGTATTAAAAAATTTGGCTCGTTTGACTTGTTAGAGGTTCTAATATTACCAGCTACGTCACTTCTGTTTTGAAGTAGAAACGGAGATAATTTCTTTCATTGAAACTTCAAACCTAATCGTACTGATATGATGGCAAGGCAAGATCAGTTTTTTTAATTTATTCTGTAGAAACGAGAGACAGAGACCCTATAGTTTTACAATGAGACTCATCATCATACTTGTTTTAAATTTAAAGTGGACAAGAATAGGAAGGATTTTTTAGAAGATTTTTTTCTTCTTCTGTATTTCGTTTCTTATAAATCATCTACATATCAACAAACAAGACTCGAGCAAGGGAAAAATTCCACGTTGGTTTTTCTATTTCCCTATTGATATACACCATGCCCTACCTTTTTTGTTGTTTATTTTTTTTATTGAAATGACATGTTTTAAAAATGCTAACAAAACTTGCAACGTGCGCAATAAAATGATGTTTTTTTCCTAATTTGTGTACAATGTACATCATCGAACAGTATGTAAAAAGTTTCCTGCCCATTATGCCCAACATGAGTGAGCAAAGGTTTGCTAATTGCACTTTATCATGATAGATTATCTATGTATTTTAAAAGAGATGGTTAAATGGTAAATAATATCTTGATTTTCTCGATTATGACTGCGACTAGGTTAAAGATTAATATAAGCAAATGTGTGTGTGTTGATGTACAAATATGTTTGATGTACTTTTTTTGCTATTGCTATACTCATGAATAAATTTTCTTATGTTTTTCTTTCTTTTCTACCTTATCGTCTGCTTAATGCATTGTTAATTGTTGTGACGAATGGAATAATTACGTGTGTATATAATATATAATAATTGCCCTTCTTTTTCTTCATCACTACAAGCAAAATACGTAGAAATACTTAACACTCTCGTCGGGAAAAATAAACAGTTGAATTCGTTGTAGCTAGAGTATTTAGTATGCGTGTGCATAATGTATTTCCGGTGACGGTAAATAAAGTACGCATTTTAATGTGAAAAATAATCAATTTTACAAGGTGTGTACAACACAAACTCAAAGTCACAGTAAAGTAAAATAAAAAAATTAGCTGTTCAAGTAGGTTGGTACGTAAAGCGTAAAGTGAGAATGGTCAAAAACATAATCTGTTTTGAGTCAAGCCAGCGCTCGTTTTTTACGGAACTAATTCTATGAAATGACCAGCTATGTGCACTGAACTGTTGTACAATTCTATAACAATATAAAGTAAAGCACTTCACTTGATATGCTATTGTATAAAAAAATATTGGTAAAAAATTGAATACCTGACTTAAGGCAATAGACGGCTGTTTCCTTTTTTTAACGGTTAGAAGAAGAAATCACGGATTGTTTGGTGTGCATCCGTCGTCATTCGCTGCTGCGTTAAACTGTCGTCGAGTACACATCGGCGACTAGTTTGAAATTCACAATGTGCCCTGACTTGAAGAAGAGCCATCCACTTTACTTATAAGGAATGAATGTAATAATGTGGCACAAGAATGAACCAAAGCACATCACATCATATCGTCATTATCATCAACGCAGCGTACAAATGAAAAAGGAAATGATGTAGAGATACAAGAATGAATGTTAGGTGTTACTTGCGTTAGGATTGGGAGGGGGAGAGACCAAGAAGAAGATGACATGACGAGACTCATGGTAAAGTTGATGTTTTGTGTGTGTAGGTAGAACATAAATACAATTATCTATGCAGGTCTCCTCTGTGTAATAAACCTGTACTCAAGAATCAAGAGGATACAGAAGAATCTCAGATGTAAAAAAGGTTTCGATTCTTCGAGCAAAAGAGATTATATGAGAAGAGTAATAAGTGCTGTAGATGATATGATGATGATGAGAGGGATAATAGCATGGGTATTAGTTAGTGAGTTTGTGTAACATTAGATACTTGGTGAACTTGTGGTAAAGAATGTATCAACTAGGGTAATATAGGCATAGAGGACAGGTGTGTTGCGCTGATGAGGATAAGAAATTCCTTTCTTTTAAAAAGGCAACAAGTCAAAGTCAGCCCTACGGATGCGTACAACAGACTTGATCTCGAGAAGGGATTATAGTTTGATGAGATGATTCTGTCGTACGTTGAGTCGAGTGGATGGATATGTTACAGTATTTTTTGTATCTGTGACGAAAAGCGATCTTTGAAATTAATGTTAAACCTGTAGTTATTTTGAATTTGAAAGTGGTATGCAAAACATAGAGAGCAAACTGAATAATTTAATGATGATAAGTTGGTTGCATGCGTGTCTTTCTTTTCTAGTTTGATTTTTTGATAATAATATTTAATCATGATCATGAAATGCGAAGGATGTTTGCAGTGTTGTTGATCCGATTTGATGAAAGGACTGTAAGTGAGCAATGGGGGACCGTTTAATTTGCGGCAACGGTGCAGTGGCGACGAGATGAGTTTGAGGGTTGTTTCGGGGGTGGTGGTGGAGATACGAAGATGTATTTTACCAAAACGAACGTTTTGTGTGAAAGAAAGAGGAGGAAAGGTTTACACAAAGACATTACGAATGATATATGAGCAGCATAAACAAATCTAAAGTGAAGGGATTCGCTAAAAAGTAAATATTTTATGTTTAATTGTGAAAAAAATCTCTTTGTTTATCATTTATGGTAAAAAAATCTCTGGTTTTACCATTGCATTGTACACATTACCAAGGAACATAATCAAAAATTCATACTAAATGTTTGTATTACGGTTCATTGACGGTCACACTCACACTGCATCAGTATTTATATTTTAAATTTTGACTGTGGATTTGAATGGGATTATGCTTTTATTTTTTATATTTATTTCCGTACAGTGAACAAATTATAATTTTATGATCAAAACATTTTTTATTTATTTGAATTCATGTACATATTTTGTGTGCTTATCCTTGAAATAAATACTAGTGGTCAGTAGTGAGTCATTGATCTGGTTGATGCAAAACTGTCCACGTGCATAGAGAGCGCATAATAAAGAAAGTCAATTCCGCAGTGTAAATTTCAATTGCCCGTTTTGACAGTTAAGAATTTTTTTATGGATCTGTGTCTGCATCAGAATCGTACCGGGGACATGAAGATTGTAAGAAGTGGTGAAGGAATGAAGCTGGAATTCGTGTTGATTGTGATCATTTTTAATGATAGATTTCATATTTTATGTTGATCGAAATTGTAGAAGGATCATTGAATGACAAAGAATCACAGTTTCATTGCGTGGTCTGTTGGAAATTTATGGACAAAACGCATGCATGCCACTGAGTAGCATCTAACATGGCGCTGATGATATGATAATAGTATTAAATGGCATGTGTTGAGCAGATTGATTGGAGAGTGCTTTTAACTAGTCATTAAACTATTGTCTTTCCTCCATTGCTTTTGTAAACTTCAGATCTGAAGGATCAAAAAGATCTCTTATCATTAGTTTCCAGACAAGCATGCAACTATCATCCAGCCAACCAAAGTTTGATCACGTAGGCCCAATATTTATTTGATTAAGCATGCTCATTATCTCTGACATATTATGTTATCATCAGCATTGCCGATTGCTAATTATTTGTTTAAATGTCAGGTAAAAATTATAATTCTCTATATTTTGCTTGCAATGAGCAAATACTGAACTGAAACCGTGCAAATTTTATGAAACAATGTGTTTAATATTTACGCACGTACTTCATATGTACTTAACAATTAGTTTGGAAGGTTTCACAGGAGAGTAAGGCAATCAAGTAAACAATTTGTTCAATTGCCTTGTTTCATGTATCATAAAATATTTTATAAAAGCCAATATCATGAAAGCTTAAGAGGAAAGTATCATCGTACCCGGTGTCCAGTTAACCACGAGGGATGGAACCAACAGGAATGCCGCTGTTGTGTAGGTTTAAGAAAGTTTTTGCCTAGATTTAAATGCTACTCCGAACGGTTCCTTAATTAAGTGTTTTAATTGAATTTTAATGCTTAAATTGGTGGAAACTGAATAAATTCACTCTATTATCGCCCATAATGGAAGAATCTAAGGAATCGTACGGCGCTATTGAAAAAGCGGCTGAAGCAGAAGCCAGTAGAAAGGAAGCAATATTGGATGATGTTGGCTTCGTAAGCTCTTCTGGAGATGAGGATTCCACGGCGGCCCCTGAAGAACTCAAGGAGTCATCCTGGTGGACACTCCTAGGGAGTTTGAGAATGGAACCTGGTTTCCTACTGTACATGATTGCGTCTGTGATGGGAAATATTATGGCAAGTGATTTACAAATCGATAGGGCCTGTCGGGTTAATCTGGGGTATAATGATACTATTTGTGATGGCGTAATGAGCACGTAAGTAAATGGAATAAAAATTCCAAACATTTTGTGGATTTTTTATGGAATCGTAAAATAATAGGTGTTTATTAAAATAGAAATCAAACTATAAAGAGAAGGTATAAAAATGAAGAGGAAGAAATACAGAAGAAAATCTCTGAAATGGGCGTTTGGAGTGAATTCGTTGAAAACTTTTTTCCTATAATATTCTCCTTGTTTATTGGCAACTGGACTGATGTATACGGAGTGAAGGCCCCATTTCTTCTGACGATTCTTGGAGTGGGGATTCGTTATATTGGTTTACTACTTTGTGTCTATTTTGACACATGGAAAGTCCAAATTATTGCGCTTTTCTCCATTCTACCGGGTTCTTTAACTGGTGGACGTATTGCAGTTAGTATGCTGGTATACAGTTACGTGGCTGTATCCAGTTCGGTTGTTGATCGTACTTTTAGAGTGGGGATATTGACTGCAGTTAGAACATTCGGAAGATCTGCAGGATCTGCACTAGGTGGATATTTAAAACGAGGTGGAAAGGACTACTATTTCATTTTTGGGATTGGAGGTGGCTTAGCAATTGCCTCATTTGTGTACATTCTCATCTTTATGCCAAATCCAAAGAAGGGAAGCAATCCAGCAGGTTTTGGAAAGGGCAAAAAAGCAGCTTTCTATAATATTTTTAACTTGCGAAATATTTTTGAAGCTGCAAAGTCGTTTTTCAAGAAAAGACCAAATGGAATTAGAGAGCAATTGTACCTGCTGGTCATTGTACTCATTTTTACAATGGCACCTATGCAAGGTTAGTCTATTCGACGGTTGGTAACACGTACATTATAATTATGATCAGCAATTTATACTAATTAATTGACTGTCGTTACCTTAAAAATAGGTGAGGACTCTGTATTGCTGCTATTCGTACGTAACGAGAAAACGCTTAACTGGGATACTAGCAGATACTCAATTTATAGTACTTTCAGAATGCTGATTGCTTTTGGGGGTAAGTGAGACAGCAAAAATATTTACTTCAATTGTTCATTTTCGTCTTCGTTGCTTTCAAATATTCCTGATCAACCAAACTTATATTTATAGGTGGAATAGTTTCGGTAGGGCTTTTAGTGAAAATACTGAAAGTTTCCGATTGGATTCTTGGAGTTATGTCCTGTATAAGCCAAATTGCTGGCAGTTTGGTGTACGCATTTGCTACAACTAATTTAATGATGTATATTGGTATGTTCCAAGAATTTAAAATCTAAATATTAATATAATACCGAATGTATGCTCCGTTGGTAATTTTACTGTGGTTCTAATTAATGAATTAAATGTTTATAGCCCCTGTGGTTGACATTCTGAACGGAACAATGATCATTGCAGCACGAACAATGATATCTAAAGTTGTACCGATTCACGAAATGGGCAAAATTAACGCGATTGTCGCTGTAATTGATTCTACTACTCCAATGTGGGGAAACCCCATGTATAATGCAGTATACAGGGGAACGCTGTCCAATTTTCCGGGTGCGTTCTTCTGTGTGTCTGCAGCATTGACGTTACCACCACTTGCATTGTTTTCGTAAGTGTAAACAACATAAAACATTACTTAACAATATAATTATAATTACGTCTAATGTAAGTTTATAATTTTTTCCTATTTCAAAAGATATTTTGGAGGAACCAACAAAGGAACCCCATACGAAGAACAAATCGCGAGGAAGAACAGGGGTAAGGAGTTGCCGGATGCTTCACCATTACCAAATAGTCCAGCAATTACTGCTGCTCCCTCTTAACTATCTATTTGTCTGTATACATATTTTTGTACATTTTATGATATTACTGGGGAGTCAAAAATTGAACAATAGTTTATCTAGAGTAGCTATGAAGAACTACATTATGTTGAGAAATCGGGTAATTGAAGTAGAATATGCACGCTCTTACCAGAAACGGCATGCTACATGTGTTCATTATAAGAAGTAATAATACCTGTGTCGTTTGCTCATGAGGGTGGATCTGTTTGACTACATAAAATGTAATTTTAGCTATTAATTTAGTCTAATTGTAACTGAAAGGCTTCTTGGTCTAATTGTTTTTTTTCTAAATTCTATTGTGTCTAATTTTTTGACAATAAACTAAAAAGATACTATTCCAGAAATACAAGCAATAATTGATTTGATAATAATTCAAAGCTAAGCACTGTAAACTATGTTTCAGGATTTCCTAGCCACTAGTTGCAATAAGTTTTATTTACTACAATTTTTGATGATTTATATAAATAATGTACAAAATATCTGTTATTTTTGAACGAAATCACTGACGACTTGCGAACGGGTTCAACCTAGATAGCCATGATTTCCTAAAGGGACACACCAAACCAAAACATTTTTTTTAACCAAAAATTCCAAAAATAAGCTGGTCAACACAGGAACATATTATTGGTATTATTATGTATATTATTACGTATTTTGAAAACTTACGATTCTGCTTCTTCCTTTATGGGTGCCAACTCTGGATTATCCTTAGCTTGCTGAAGCTCCTCCAATAATGCTGCTCTATATTCTAATTTTAATGGCACAGTTAGTTTAGACGATTCCTTCATTTGCCTTTCTTTCTCTAGTGCTTCATCCACACTTAAGCCGTACCATTCCAATTCGTTCCTCTAAAAAATGTTTGGAAAACAGTTTAGCAAATTATTATTAGCCTACGTATATGCATGTATATTTTCATTTTACAAAGTTACAATAACTATACCGGTATAAAGTATTCCGTATATTTTTCATATAACTCCGCTTGTCGTGCAGGATTATTATGACAAAAATCCTTATCCATTAGAGCCTCCATTATTTTCCTTTTCAGTTTCAGTGCAAGTAGAGACTTGAGATCGTACGCAGGTGTCTACGAATTCAGAAAAGAATATTAAGTGAATCACTAGTTATATCATATCTGAAGTGAAAAACAGCATTAGCATTAAAAATACAATTTACCGTTAAAAGATAATTGTCCAATCCATGATGCTGGTCAATCAGCCTCAACGCCCTCTCTGTCACCACCACGGACAAGTAAGTGTCCAAGATTTCACTGTACACCACCCCTTTTCTCAAAGTTGGTGACCAATACTTTGGAACAGGACTTCTCCACTTCCCCTTCTTAATGGAGCCTTGAATTACCCCCTCACCACCCCAAATTCCGGAATGCATTTCAACGGGGTAGTTCACATGTATGGGACAATTCTGGATCGGTTTCCTACAATTAAAAATTTAGTAAAATACTATATAGTTTTCTACAAACAAAAATGAATCCTGACATACTAGTAATTTACTAATCAGCTTACACATAACCAGTCACCGGATCCCTTTCCCATTTCCCTTCTCTCGCCTTCCAATGAACCGGCGTTTCCTTTTCCTCACTGTCCATCCATTCCGTATAAAACTTTTGGTACTCCCTCGGAAGTTTCCCGACCTTCATCCTGTCCCATGGATTCCTAAATGTTTGAAATCGACTAGGATGGAGCAACTTCCGGATAGTTGGATGCACAGTGTACGACATAGTTGGCAAACCGTTAAATACAATTTTTAACTAAACACTCACTCACAACTTCAATACTACGAAAATTAATGTAGAAAACTTCTCTCCTCTTTCTTCACATGTTAAAAAACACTAATTGTTTTCAATTAAAGGGTTCTTAAAAAATTAAAAACATCAAAATGGGGAAAACTTGCAGTTTTTTTTTAGATGTTTGCTGCTCTGCTTTAAAGATAAACACAAACATTGAATGCATGTGCATTAATCTCATCTGCTTCTTTCTGTGCAAAACACAGCAAAACGCGCCGAAGAGATGGGGCAATAGTAAAAAATAGTGTATTTTCTTTAGATCCACCGTCACCGTTACTGTCATTGTTTCCACCAATTCAACTTCATCAAAGTTAATTTTAAAGGGTTCTTCTAAAGTTCAAGTATAATTTTTAGATAATTTAGACAGATCATTTTTTAATTTACAAATTAGCAAATATGAATTAAGAAAAAAAATTCTGTAAAAAAATAGCAAACTGTCAACCTATTATAATAGCCTCTTCACTTTTGGAATTATGACAAGAAAAATGACAAAGCACCATAAAATATGATCTGCCTTTTTTAAGTTAAGAGCCACAACATTTCCCAACGATCAGTAAGAAAAATAGAAATACTTAAACAAAGCC
Source organism: Entomobrya cf. arborea Gr-Col-00668 (assembly GCA_034699025.1). Classification (NCBI taxonomy): domain Eukaryota; kingdom Metazoa; phylum Arthropoda; class Collembola; order Entomobryomorpha; family Entomobryidae; genus Entomobrya; species Entomobrya cf. arborea Gr-Col-00668. Next base: position 29,301 of record JAQIWN010000231.1, read on the forward strand.
ATTAAATACTTTTTTATTAAAAAACAAACAAACAATATACCGTATTGCATTATGCTTTGTTAAATTCCCATAAAATTTACACAAAAAACAAACAAACGTCTTTTCTATTTAAAAAAAAAAGTTCTTCGGGTGTCGCCTATTTTGACAAATTAGCTAACTAATGTTATCATTGCATTGAATCTTTGAAATATTGCTGTTTTCAAAATATCAAGTGTCTATCTAGCTTCTAAGCAAACAAATACAATCAACTCCAAACACATAAATGCATTTTTATTTTGCATGTTGATATTTTTTTTGCATGCATGAGACTTTTATCTTGTTTTTTCTGTAAACTACAACAAAAAAAATATCACAAAAAATCATTCAATAATCTCATGACAATGATTACAGGTATATGTACTCCGCTAGCTACGTGTGTGCTCCGACGCGACGCGGCGTTATAAATTTGTAGTTTTGTCGCCAGTTCTCTTGGGTCTCCGCGTCTGCCGGCGTTATAGACAAAAGGTACACAAAAAGGCACTTCAATCTGGCGTCATATTACAACTTGCAACCCTTTTTTCTGAAAAACACAATGCAACTGCAATATATTGTACGCATTTTCGTGTGGTAAACACAAACATAAACAGGTGCATAATACGACATGTTAAATGATTCTACCAACGCCAACAAAATGCAGAGACTTCATCATATTTTCATGCTTCTTTGTTTGTAATGCGGTTTATCGAAGAAAAAAGGCAAAGGCAAGCAAATAATATATTTTTCTTGAGTTCTAAAAGAATCGAGGATGCAATTCAGAAGAATTGCGTGCATTACAGTTTACACAGTGCAGTGTTTTCTTTTGATACTTACTTTACTACACAACAACATTGCGCAGCTACTTTTGCTTTGATCTTCTGTCGTATCGTATAAAATGATTGAAAAGAGTTTTGTTTTGTTCAGCTAAAGTAAAAAGGCACATAAACACATACCGTAATAGCCACTCATCACGCCATGGTTAATTTTAAAAGGGTTATGCGATGCGATACAATATGCTTCTATTTGCACGAAGACTAAGGCTAGAGCAAAAAAATATATAGTTTTCTTGCAAACTACTAACAATTGAAAAATGAAGAACTTTTTTTGCATGAGAGTCAGTCAATATTATCTCTGTCTTTTTTGCATGCGGCATGTTAACAAACAAGCTAGTGATGCTAATGGTGGTGTAGCTATTTATCAAGATGCACAAGTGAAAAACAGATTGGCGAGCTGTGAGTGCTGCATTTTTTCGACATGTGAAGGCCTTTGCTAGTATACTTTGTTAGGTTGGTTGTTTTGTACGCACAGAAAAAACTGCAACAATTGGAAATAATGAGAAAGACCACATTTTAACAATTTACAAGGCATTCATACTATCAGTTGAGTTTTGTAATTTGCTTTGAGCTTTTTTCTATCTTGCGCTGCGCTCTTAGAAGGAATAGCGCAAGCTTGCGAGTTATAGTAATGATAGTGGTTTTCATTGTTTGTTACCATCACCAAAAAAGCAACAAAAAATAACGCTGATAATTTAATGCAGCATGCTATACACACCTGTCGTAAGGGAAAAAGGTTATGCTCTTTTCTTCTGTTCTGAGCAGTGTGCGGGGGTAAAGGTGCAATGTTACTTCTGAAAGTAAAAAAGTAGACTTAAAGCAGTGTGATGATGCCATGCCGGTGTGGTTGGTGTAATGTGGTCACCCTCTCATGAAAAAACCAAAAGATCATGAAACTGAATAACCACAGTTTAATTACGAGTTAAACTCAAGAAACAAAAAAACAAGTTAACAAGTAAACAATTCATAAAAAATGTGGTTTAAAATTTGTCTTTTGAACTAATGACTAAATTTGTCAAAGAAATTTGAGCTGGACCGGAAGGATCAATTTCTCATTTTTTTACCATTTTTTTGTGCGTGGGTAACATGAGCTATTTGATTATTCCGGAAATATTATACTTTTCATCAGAAAGTTAATTTTCATGAATACAAAGAGAACTAGGTGAATACGTGAGTCAGCAAAGTGGACATATATATTTAAATATGTGAAATGTGAGTGAATAGATATATATGTCACATGCGAATGTTCTTGAAAACCTTTAATTGTACTACCTATTTTTAAAAACTACCATTAATAGTATCATGCTGTGAAAATAGGCCAACGAAGAATTATTAAAAAGTGGATGTTCACTACCCTTCTTTCCCTCTGTATTGAATTGCATTAGAATGACAAGCTGCTGCACAGTGCACACACCACCGCAGTGGGTAATTATACATTTTATTGATGTTGATACAGTTTCCTGGTAATGATGGTAGTGGACTCGTGGCAAAAGTGGCATCTTGTTTGATAGCAGAAGAATGAAGAAGGGAGCTCTTAGAAGAGAACTAAAAACACAACAATGTATAATATTCATTTGATATGATACGTGTGCGTTGCGTATGTACATGTGTGATCCAATGATGATGATAACTTTAGACTTGTTTTCCGTTACGGTGAGGCTTTGTATTGCCTCAAGACTTCCGGTCGAGTCGTGTGCTCTGTTACAATTATTAACAATGAGCAGAAGAGGATGAAACGGATGGTTTCACATGCTTTCACACAAAATAACACCCTGTCTCCGTCTGTCTTGTTTTCTGTGTACACGGATGACATAGTAAGAGTGCAGTGTAAAGTGGTTTTGCTGCATATTGCATTTAGATTTAACAGAAAGAAGAAAATAAGTGAGTGTGATTGTCATTTCATATAAAAATTGAGTACGCATCATTGTCATCAGTCATCAATCATCATAACACGCGTGAATAAATATAAACGTTGTGAAAAAATTAAAAATGAAGTTTTAAAGGTTGAAAAAATAAGTCGTTTTTTATCTACTAATTGTGGATGGTAGCGAGTTTTTAATTTGAATAAAAAAATCGTTTGTTTGTTTACTTTATTGTGTGACGTCTGTTTCGTTTTTCTGTGTGAATTGGAAAGCTAAATCCTGCCGGACTTGATGAAGACAACTAGATACATTCATGTAATAAATATATCATGGCAAATAGCAAGAAGAAAAGCTGTCTAATTTTTTTATGTATGCAAAATATCAAATAGGTATAAAAACAATTTTAACCGATTAAGTTTTTCTTGAATTTTAAATTGAACTTTTGAACGGAAGTGTTTAAAGTGGAAAAGAACACGACACGAGACAGACTAATATAAAAAAAGTTAATTTCTTTGCGGATATTTTCACTATGTAATTTTCTTGTGATATTGACAATAGCAATTTAATGGAAAAGTGAACAATTTATGGTTATCTATGCCATATAGAATAGTTGGTTCAGTTAGTATGCATATGTGTTTGTGTATATCTACGTGAAAATTGTGAATGTCATATAGTTCACAAATATATGTAGGTGGAGTGTCTTTTTACTGCGTATAGCGCCCTGTGAGCGCACACATCAAATAAAGTGATTTATGATCTGATTTTTATTTAATGGTACCCACCATCGCACCACAATTCAATAATCAAACCTGAATCAAAAGTAGTTTTTTTACAATTCACATATAGCATGGGTACCTGCATAAAAGAAAACTGTTTAGTTTTATCAAGGTTCTTCGCATAGTGTCTCTTTTTTTTCTTAAAGAAAAATTTGTGTGGCAGGGCGCAGTGGGGACTAATTATTTGAAATTCGTGTCACAAGTGTCAGTGCACTGTAGTGTGAAAAAACGGCAAACATAGTGCAACCTAACGTAACACCACAACACCCAACCCAGCATAATCTCCGGCATTTTGCTGGCTGGATGGGTTTTTATATGCATTGGCTACATTGTGAAATTGACAGGGCTAATTTCAAGCTTGTCAGTTTTTTAATCGGAAAGGACTGTTACAAAATATATATTGATTGTTAAATTGGTCTCGCCATTGTCATCCTTGGCAAATTAGTTTGATTTGGTTTGATTAGTTTCTTTTGTGTTTGCATTATTAAACTGTGTTGATTCATGGGTGATGATGACCTCATCCAATTAACCCTGTCACGGTTAAAAAATTTCCGAGGGATAATTCAGATCTGATTTACTTCCATGATTTAATTTTGATAAGAATTGCATTGCAAAGAAATTTCGTAAGAACGGTCCCAGTATCACCTTTGCATCATCGTTTTTGAGTGTATTTAAGTGACAAAATTTTTGAAAATGTAATATATTTCTTTATCCAAATTATCATAATAATACATCCTTTAAAATTCAGTTTCTCTTTAAAAAAATCTTTAAAGTAAGTGAACCTTTTTGTGACTTCAGTGAAGTTTTCCTTTTCTGACAGGAAACTACATGCAAGAAAATAAAGAACAAAGCTGATGTGAAGTGAACGAACATGATGATGTGTTGTTTGTTTTACATATTTTAGAAATTAAGGGAATACCTAAATCTGTCTGTTTTTGTTGGTGGTATATTGTGCTTGTTTGGCAAACATGATAACAATGTGGGATTTAGTGAAATTATGATGATGGATTTAACAAATTCGTGTCCGAGGATAAACTAGAACTATATGTATGTGTTTTGCATTTTTTTACGATCATGCATGTTTTCACATTTTGAAAAACGAATTTGCATGCAAACAAGGAAAAGATTACTTAGGGAAAATATACACCACAAACACCAACATAACACCAGAAGACATGAAATGCTAAAAATTTTGCTAAAAAGTCTGCGATAATCGCATCGACACGATTTTTTATACCAACAAAGTTTGCACTTTTTGCACATTATTTATTCAAATAAAAATTCATGTTTATGTTTGACAGTCAGTTAAAGAGCAAGGCTATAATAATAGTTGGTGGTTGACAGAGTCATCGCGACATCATCATCATTATTACTATCACCTGTGAAATATAAAAGAAATATATATATATATGCACTTGTAAAAGAAATGAAGCGGACACAGCCAAAAATGATGCCAACTACAACAACTAAGACAACCAGCAGACCAGTTGCTGCTTCTGCAGCTGTACTGACACCAAATCGAGCGAGAATGGCCGTAAGTCAAAATGTCCTTTGAAATTGTATTTTTTAAATACACGCATTAAAAACGACATTCGCAACACTTTAAATTATGTGTAAACAGTTTTACAGTAGAGTGAAATAAAGAGAGATAGATTTTCAAATGTTTTTGCATTGTTTTGCATGAAAATTATAGATGCGTCAGTGAAGACAAGATGTCAAGTGAAGATCGCCAAAAATATTGTAAAGGCGACAAAAAAAAGTTTGTGAAAATTAAAAAAACAAGATAAGGTACATGAATTTAGTGCATTTGTCAGTCCGGTAACAAGAAACTGCTGTAGATTGTTGTCAAAATGGGTACCTTGCACATCAGCAAACTGTAAACTAGATGATGATGTTATTGAAGAAAAGTTGATGCAAACGTTTTCACTTGAAATTAATAAATTTCTGAATCTCTACCATTTTGATGAACAAGAGACGACGATGATCTGCGTGAAAGTTGGAGATGACAATGTATCATTATTTTATACTTATTTATTTAGAACCCCAGGTATTAGACTGACATTTTTATGGGTGGATAGAATTTTATTGATAAAGGTACCCGAACCCGAGTCTTGACATGACATTTGTTTTACTTTTGTGAGAAGATTACATGCAATAAAATTATTTTTATCCTGTTTCTGCCACTTTGCTTTGCTATATGCAGTCAATCAAGATGGTAGGATATAACATGAATATGAAAATTATATTGAGTTGTTTTATTGCTTTGTACCTTGTTTGGTAAACTTGTATTTTATATTTTGTTTAGTGTAAAGTTTAAAAGGACTTGAAATCGAAATTGGAATACGATAAAGAAGAATAAAAAATAATGTTATTCAAAAAAAGTAATGATTTTCTCTAACATAGCATTATAGATTAGATGCGTGTGTGTGGCTCTATTAGCTATGCTCCCTTTTCTTCTGTTTGGTTCTCGTGCTACTGATAAGTAGAATTATTAGTAAATCGAAAGCGACAATTTATATTCGAAAAATTATCAATAATAATATGCGTAATCATAATTTTTAGCACGCTTCAAAAGAAAGCGAATTTTAGTGAGATGATTAAACTAATCATTTGGACATGCAAAGCTTTATTGGTGGCTTTTAAGTGGTTCATTTCTTATAGTCCAAGTTCCATGTGAAATGTTCGGTTTTCAAACTTAATCGATATAATGATGAATTCCGACACGGCAACCGGACTAACATAACAGAGGCAAAACCAGGCAAGGCGTACCTATGTTTGTCAGTGTTTAAGTTCCATCAACTCACGAATACGATCAAGGACATTTATATGCCGTTAATAGAAATTCAAAAAATATTTTTTATAATTATGCTTTTATGTTTTTCAATTTTCAGTACTATTTTAAATGGTAAATTTAATTCCCCAAATCGACGTTTCCGAACGTTTGGTAAATTGTAAAAGCAAACAGACATATTTAAGTGACCGTTGTAATTTTCCCAAACCCTGTGAACTTCAAAGCAGTGCATTTTAAAAATCATTTGCAACAATCCAAGTTACGTAAATGAGATGTTCTTTTCATTTTCAGATTTGTTCGTCCGTTTATTTTACACACAGTAAGATGCGTACCATTTTTCGTTTTTAGTTGATCCACTCCACTGCTCGATTACTTATCAATATCATCTTGTGTTTTTTGCAAAAAAATTTAAAAGATAATTGTATAAACAAAAAATGATTTGTTTGAATATATAGTTAAAGGGCAGGCAGTAATTTACTAATTACTTGATTTTGTTTACCGAGTATTCTGGGTAGAATAGAAGCTAATTTTTAACTTGACTTTGATTATTAGACAATCAAATCCACTAATCAAGTTCAGCAAGGTATTTTTTTCTTGAAAGATCGCATATCTTGAATTCAACAATTAAACGATGCATTGTACTTGTAGTAATTAGTAATTAAAAATTAACTTGTTAGTGGTAAGGTATTCATCAGCCAAACAAAAAAGTAAAAACTTTCATTTAGCACGTTCAGTTGTTATAAATGGTGGGAAATGTTTGGTAGTTAGTTTGGTCGTAATTCAGCGTCATCATCAGCAACGCTGCATGATGTGTGTAAAAGTAGTTTTTTGAAAGAATGAATGAATGAATTTACTAACTGTTTGAATGAGTATATTGTATTGCTGCGCTGTAAATGTAGATTGCTTGGCTTGAGGTTATTTATGATGGGTAAAAAAGGTAAAATGTTGTTTCTTACTAGCTTGCTTACTTCTTGGCTGACCTAGAAAGTAGCTTGACCAAGACTAATACAATGCACTATGCACACTACAAACTATAATATGAACACACACACAAGTGTTCATATTACTCATCAAATAGCTAACATGTGTCTACAAAACTTTTAAAAAAACGTAGTCGCTTTTTAAAAAGATGCACATATGCAAGTAATCCAAACCAGAAAAATGCAATTTGTTGTTGTAATTGTTGCAGTTAAAATTTATCTGTTCACAATCTCACAAGCCTAAAAATACTTGTGCAATTATTGCTGCCATTATCAATTATTGTTACTTTTTTCTAATTCCAAGTGCATATCGCCAAATTAAATGGGTTTACTGTTTGTAATTTCACTGATATAAATATATGTATAAAACACTGATAGCCACACCTGAGTATCCAAAATGCATCTCATTTCAACTCATGACACGTGATGTGATATGATAATGAAAGCCTTTCTAAATAAAACAAATAGATAGCTTGTAAAAAGAATTAAAAACTACTGAAGGTCAGTTATCTGAACATTTAAACAACAATTTCGAAAATATTTGTTTGGCAAAATACACGTTCACGTGACGAATACAAGATGCAGTGCAATGCAAGTGCAGAAAATCCAATTATTTGCTAGCCGTGATCTTATGAACGATCAACCGTCACTGATTTCATCTTTATGATACTGCATACCTGACAATTTGTGTCTTTTAATTAAATCGGTTGAACATTGTTAATATTCCCATACTATATATTTGCTAACGCACAAATGTTGTATGTACCCAAACGTGTAGTTGGAGTGGAAACTTTCGATGATGGTTATGGTACGCATATTATTTTGATAAAAACAGCGCATCTCGTTTAAACTCATATCATATCATGAAGTTATGTTAAACACAAAAGAATATAGATCCTTGAGTATTATTATTATAAATGAGCTCAGTTCAAAGAAGCAAAATAAAATTCCTCACAAATTATCTATAAAACTGTCAGCTTTCAACATAAAATTAAATTCATGGAGGGCAAAGATGCTATTTCATTCCTTTCCTTTTGGGTCATATGCTATTAGTTGATTCGACCAAACCCATAGTAAAAAAATGATAATAGCTTTATTATCTTAAATATATCTCTATAAAGATAAGAAAGTATACAGAATACAGATATTTATGAGAGCAGCAGAGAAAAAAACGATAAATTGCGATGGGTGCTAATGATTCGATGAGGTCACAGTAATTGAATCCAGCTAAAGAATAAAAAGCAAGCTAATGTCATTTTTGGTCCCTGTCATTCTCTTTTTTGATCTTGAGTCATGAGAAGGGCACAAGGCGTAAAAATGCAATTACTCTAGAAATAGCGTAAAGTAAAATTTTAGTAACCAGTTTTTTCTCTACTAAAATGTCAAGCTTAGAACTCAAAAGTATATACAATATATACCTACTAATGCACACCATTAAATACTATTTTAAGCTTAATAATCTCAACTCAATATTACAAATTGAAATTGCACACGAGGCAATCACCAGATAACGGTTTAAAGCTATGAAAAAAATACTCAAGACATCTGCAGACGACGACGTATTGCACCCTCCTCTTTTCATGCACACGTTTCAAAATCTTGACAAGAAAAAAATCTGCCATCATTGTTTTTGGCTAACATTGTTGCACTTTTGAAATACAGTTTGGTTGTCTATATGAGTGAATGAGAGTGCAGATGTTGAGAACTGAAACACTTCTTCATAAACTGTAGAACAAAATGATTGTCATCATATCATTATCCCCCTCTCCTCTTTGTGAAACTTCTATGAACAATGTTTTACAGGTCAGATCACATGATGATACAGATGCAGAATAGAACTTAGACTAAACTTTACAACTCTCTAATTCGAATATTTTATATGATTTTATCATCTGCTGTTGTAATTGACAATTCAGTTTTACAAATTTTACATTAGGTATAGCAAAAAGTAACATGGATCAGCCATTGTGTACTTGCTTTTTTGGCGCATTGCACGGTTCTTAGTGATGATAGTGCACAATTAAAGTCTCGCTCTCATAAAAAACGTATCAACTCATTCCGAATTAATGAATAGTGATAGTAAAAATGATTAAGCAAGATCATCGCACAAATTCAATTTCATATTGAAATCGAATTGTGCTCTATCCATCCACTAAATTTACTATCGATACGACACAGACAAATTGTCACCTTCTCGTTCGTCCCGTCATGAAAAATGATTCAAAGATTATGCATGAACAACACTAGAATTTTAAAATTTCTTAATGGAATTACACGCAATTTTATTGAAAAGAAATGGGAACATTGTACAAAAATCTGGTTTTTGCAAACATCTATTGATCTCGACCAAAGATTAAAATTGAAGAAATTATATTTTGTGTACTACCACGTCGTTGAAATGTTTTTAACGACATCTGGATTCTCGCATTTTCGATAGATGAAGTCAATGTCTTCCAAGAAAGCCGTGTTAAACTCCAAATTTGTTCCTGATCGAGACCGTAGAATTTAAACTACTAATGATGTATGAATTCCGCACTTAAAAGCTCATTCCTTCATCTCATTCATCATATAATTATTTGTAGAATATGGTGCTGTATTGCGTCTGTACCTTCACCAGTTAGTTACATGCTTTGAAATGAACAAGAGAAACTGTGAATTACGCTTAATTGTGGGATGGGATGAGAGCATGTAGATAAGGGCATTGCTGGGGGTAGGTGAGAAATGGCAAGTGTCACATAGTCAATCATGAGTTTTACAATATGTTTCAGTGCAGAATGCTAATTTTGGGAAGTTCACTAAACTACTAACTATTTGCCTATGATTAATTATGGACACCTTTTGCTATAGCTCTGTGAGAAAATAAGTAAACTTTTACGAGAAAGATGAGATGATATGATATCGAATTTAATTCCCACTCGTAAACCGTGGAATTCAATGTTAAACTATTAAAAATAAATTCAAAACTTAATGAATAAATGTAGTTAGTCATTGATTAATTTACAATAAAGATATTTTATGCTTGAATGAACCCTTTAGTTGGAATTGCTTAACTTTATGTTAAACACATTATAAAATGTGGACAATCTCTTATTTAAAAAAAACCGTAACTCAAACAAACTTTAATACGATTCACAGACTTCAATTTTAATCAGATAATAGCTTTTAAAGCAGAATGTAATTTGACATGTTATGTGATAAAAATCTTTATCAAAAGTAAAATGTCAAATAATATCGCAACATCTTTAATAAAATGAGTGTATAGCAAGCCATCTTATTTATAGAAATCCGTGACATGCGAAATCCGGACGTGAAATCTAAATCTTAAGTAAACATCAAACTTTTGAGTTTAAAAACATTATTAACCTCGATGTAATTATGATAGTGTTCTTTTGTTTTTAAATTAAATGTACAGATAAAATGAGACAAGGCACAAGAGACATCAAGAAAACGACACATTTTATACATATAAAATGCACTGGTCATCTTTAACTTTAATAGACTCAACAAAAATCGTGTGCCAATTACGATAATGACACATGCAATGAACCATCAACAAAAACAGGCATTACCAAAAGTTTCGTTGTTTGTTCTACTCTATTTTGTCACGAAATGTGAAACATGAGTTTATATACACTATCTTCTGACGAACATTTCTCTGCATGCTTTAAGTTAGTATTCCATCATCCAGATGAAAAGACAACAAATATGTACATAGTAATGGTCCCATTTTCATGAGTCGTTAAAAAGTTCAACGCCTCATCGTCGTCGTGTAGAAAACAAATGGCGTTGTTTGTTTTCTAGAGAGAAAATGTTTCTGAAACAAAGTGTGCTCGCTGTTTATAGCTAATATGGTCACTGGTCACGCATCTTTTGGTGGTGCAATATTGGTTTCGTGTTCGTAAAAAATATACACTTACAAAAGAATAGCTTTGTTAGCAAATGTAAAAACTAATGGCACATGAGCTATTACTATGTTGAGTGTGTTTCTTTGGCTTGTTTTATTTTTGATGAGCGATTCCGATTACCTATTTTCCCATAATACAAAAGTTCACATTGTTACAATGTTTATGTTGCAGTGAAAAATCCTTATTATCATAACATGTAATGTAGGCAACATTCTATAATGAGTGGTGGTGGCGGTGGTGGTGTGTACTTAAGCCCCTAATTAGAGTGAAAAAATATACCAAAAGAAATGATAACAAAAGAAGAAGAAACAAGAGAAGGATGTTATAGTTTTTAAAATTGTTATTTTTGCCCCGACTTCGGTAACATCATTTTGTTTCAGTTTATTTTTCATTTCGTCTCGACTTTCAACTCTACTGACTCACTGACTCCCTTTTCCCTGATAAAATATAAACATACAAAATACCGCTGGGGGGAAAAGGTGTGTAGGTACCTGTGTACATATTACATATAAATATAGATGGATATACAAGGATAGATATAAGATACTTACTTATTTCATAAAATAAGCGTCCATGCATGTTACAGAAAAAAGTAATCATTTTGACTGTACTACTTGCTATACATCTATGTGCCATTTTGTTGAGGAGTTGACTAGTTGTCTATCGTCTTTGTCGTGAGATGATATTTTGTTGATGATTATCAAAATGAAGAAAAGGTAGTTTTAGTAATCATCTTGGTTTAAAAATTTTCTCATTTGATCAGCCGTCACTTCACTACTTATTTAATAGGTAGGCACATGTAGCACATGCGATTTGAGAAAAAAATATAAAACAACGACGAAAATCCCGTTAGATTTTGTTGATTTTTCGTGTTTGCCTGTTATGCACATGGCACTCTAGGCAAAAGTTGCAATTGATATAAAGCTTGATGTTATTGCATTGTGGATTTTTTCAATAGGTTGGCTGTTATGTAGTCAATAGCTGATTCTACGAAAACCGAAAAAAGCGTTTAGTTTACCACACAGTGTGATCTCGCAACAAGATAAAGAACCTCAAGGGATAATTTTTATTGTTTTTTTTTTGCATTCTGTTCGAATCATTCGTAACAACCAAACATATACATTTAAAGATGCAATGAGGCTGGTTGACTGACTGCTTCATTGCTTTTGAGTATTTTTTTTACACAGTGCTATTCGGTCAAGGATGTCCTTCAGCCTTTTTGACGCATCTGCTGAATGTGAATGACTGAGTTTCTGCCCGAAGAAATTAAAAGAAATTAGTTTTTAACAAGCACATTATTATGCATTTAATTTTCTGTAATCATTACGAACAAAATATAAACTGCCAATTATAAATGCATGAATAACTCTGCCTATTTTTTTACCTGGATCCTTTTTCGGGTAAAAGGCACTCAATTTTATAGTTAAAAGGATGCACCTGCTTTCTAAAGTCCTTTCTTGTTACCTGTATTGCATATAATATTTTTCAAAAAGCCTTTATGAAAAGCTGTTTGAGATGTGTGCCACTTTTGTACTTGGTTAAATTACAATTAACCTTGTGCCTTGTATATAAATACTTGCATGTACATATTAGATGCTTAATCACCTGTGTAGGAAACTCCCACTAATTGGCTGTACCTAAAGAAAGTCAGGAAGCTCATCAAACGCCATAAGTAGGCAATTCTGTGTGAAACTTGGCATTAGGCTTCTGATATCATTCGGCTATCATTCAGCTGTGAGCTGTATCTATTATCCATTCGAAGGTGTTGTTTAACATATGCGGAATTATTTACTTCCTCTTTTAATAGACATACATGTAAGCCATGATAATAAATTACAATTACAAATAAGCCAGTGTTTAAACCAAGAAGTTTCATTGTGACTGCACTTAATTGTAGAGAAATCTTTATTGTAATTCTATGTACGTTGGGAAAAGTAGTCGAATGATTTTTTTCTAACAAAATAATTTTTTTGTGCGTATCCAAATGATAATTGTATTTAAGTAAATTGTAATCTTTAATGACTAGTGTCGTCCATTATCTATTAAGCAATTTTA